>VWZN01013899.1:674763-717563 GCA_013396955.1 Regulus satrapa
AAAAAAAAAAAAAGAAAAGTCAGTAGTGCTGACATAGAAACCTGTATGATGATTTGATAAATTGTCAATAGCCTAAGAATTTTTAATCCTCTTGCACAACCTGGAAGTGGTTGTCTTCTGAAATCACAGTTAAGCAAGATTTAGGAAGTTGCTAGGGTTTTAATGGTTTTTGGTTTTTTGGTTTTTTTTTTTTTTTAAAATTCCCTATGTTTTCTTTCTTGTTTAATGTGCATCAAAAAATATAGAGGATGTAATTCTTGCCCAAGCACAAGACATGTAACTACCACAATTCAAAATCAGAAATGTGATTAAACTATGCTTCTAAAGTCAGTAAGAAAGCACATCATCCAAGGCTTACAAAACCTTTCCCTTCCTTACTTCACTCAATAAGGATTTCCTTCTAATTATTAGCTGGCGTAAGTTTATTGATGAGTGTGTGAGGAAAAGAAAGAACTACTTAAAAAATATAAATGCATTAAGTTTCTAGTTTATAAATCCTTTTAAATACACACTGTAATCATTCAGCATCCAAAGTGCTGATGTCTTCTGGAAAATTCTCTCCCTCAAAGAAAAATAAAAAATAATACTATTAGTCCTTAATTGTGGGTGTGGAATACTTTGCAGTTCTGGCTCTGACCTGAACTTCATTACACCTAGTGATACTCATGCACTGACATATGGATACACCCTCGCATCAGCATCCTATTTCTATTTGGCCCAGTTAACTCTTAGAAAAACAAATATTTCTAAACCAGCATAATTTTCTTTGGTTCTGGCATGAAACAACTGAGCCACAGCATCTGATGATGTGGAAGTGCTCTGCTTTCCCTGCCTTGCCCATGTCAAGCGTCAGTCTTCCACATGTTTTCGTGACACAGTCTTGTAGGAGTCAGCAGAGTGCTGTATAGACTTTGGCCCAAACAGCTGGATGACTGACTGAATCTGCTCACTGACTTCAAATCACATGTTATCAGTGAAACCTTTGCTGCTGTGTTTCCTTTCATTGTGTCCTTAAGCTGACCATTTCCTGTTCATGTCCTTTAAGCAGAGAATATGCAGAAGATCAGGGTCAGCCCCAACGCTGCAAACGCTTCGCTTATGGTTTGGGAAGATAAAAGTGTTATTTTAATAGGGTTTGAGCAAACATAAAAGTTGCCTACACTTCTTCTTCTTTTTCTTTTTTTTTTTTTTTTCTAATCAGTCACAAAGAACTGATCATAAAAATTGCCTACATCATCAATTTTTAACCAATATTGAACCAGGTTTTTAAAAGTGTGGTGGGTAGTTGCAGCTGGACAAATGAAAGCTATTGCAATCTGGTGGAGAAACCAGAATGTTTTTTAATGACCCTACACCATAGGCTAAGCCAAGGAAATATAATGATTCACCCAGGGAAGATAAATTATTAACTGGAAAAATTCCAAAGCATTTTAATTTGTAACTCCAACATGTCTCTCTTGGAATCCATTGCAGGGTGTCTGGGATACAAAGTTATTTTCCAAATTGTTATATAACTCCATAATTCATTGTGTGGTTTTTTTCCTTTCTCATCCAGCACATATACATACCCTTAATTTAGACAAAAATTCTGCTTTAAATAGCCACCTGAAAATCTTCTGCTATAACACCATGGGGGGAAAATTACCTTAGTTGTGATTATCAGTAACACTGAAGATTTCAAATTAGAGCTGCAGCAGGTGTCAGGGGGCTACTTGTCACCACAGCTTGGAAATGTGACAAGTCTTCAGAGCTGGTTGGATGTCCCAGGCTGTTATTAGCCATCTGTTTGCAGCTCTGGGAGGGTCAGCTGCCTGGACTTGACCAATGCCACCCCTCAATTAGAGAATTTACAGTTTCAGCCAATTTAGAGCTGATTTTGTTTACTGTTTATAGAAGGAGGCTGCATCACATGGTGCTGGGCAGACACATGTTTCTGGGATTTTGTGGAAATTGTGGTGTACAATTTAGCATTCAACTGGCTCTGTTTCCCCTGGGCACAAAGTGGGTGTGAGTCTGTGCCTCCGTGTTCTGCTCTGGGTACCTTCTTTGTGACTTTCAGCTGGGAAGGAGAAGTTACTGTTTGGCTGTTAATGGTCATGCACATCTTCCTTACCAAGCACAGGGTTATTCTTGCAAAGTTCCTCCTCAGCTCCCAGTGCTTTCAAGAACTCATTTGTTCCTGTAAGAGTTCCCAGAGAAGTCACCCACTCCATTAACATTTAAAAGTTTGGTGGCTGAAAAACCTTAAAATAGTGTTGTGTCCCATTTCTTTAGCAGAATACTAAAGTTTGGTCGCAGTCCTACCATTTCCAAGACCAAATAAATGCTTGAAAACATAATAGAAAGAACTGTATTTTGATAGCTCTAGCAGGCTTTCCCTTTTTTCTCTGAAATATGTTTGAAAATACTCTGTAGCTAATTGGAGTTACTCTGCAAGCCATAGGAAGTTGTGGTGAGGTCAAAAAAAATTATTTTCTTTTGTTGTATACTTTGTTAGCTATATAAAATATTCAATTATATTCATCAGAATAGAAGGATACTAAGGGTTCCACTTATATTTTACATTTTTCTTTTGGTGAGCTAACACATTTGAAGAAAGTAATGGCACATCTAAAATCCTGAAAAAGTCTATAAATTATATTTTACTGTGCTAGAAGATAAAAAATAACCAGTACGTTTGATTCTTGCTTTCTGTGATATTAGCCTTCTATTTGGGAAGAAGTATGGGCAATGAAAATGGTCTAATAAATTTTACCTTCTTGTATTGTTTATAATATAATTTGCCTATTAAATAACAAAAATGGACAGGAACGTGTGCTGTGTCTTGGAATGTTAGTCAAACTTGCCCTGACACCTCTTTGCCATAATTGCCCTGCATCACAGTTTAAAGTAACTATCCTGAACTGAGTCATTAGTATCACTTCCTCCTCCTGTGATTATAGCCTTCAGAATTCTGCCGGGGTATACTAATACAGTTAGTGTAATTGACATGTGCCCCATAGTTTTGTTGGAAGATCAGGCAAGAGAAAGTTCTTCTGTTCAGAAATTGTATAGGGCAGCCTGAATGTCTCCTTCTACTTGCACTAAAGTGCACCTCTGAATATCAGAGCCATAAAAGCTTTAGAAATCAATAAAAGAACAGTTTATATATTTTGTATATGATGTGTATCAAAATACAACATGGACAGTCTGCCTACAGAGGGTACAGGTCCACTGAGAGTTTCTGCTAAGATCGTGCTGTAAATCATGAGTGGCTTGCACACTTTAAATAATGCTAAGCTAACATTCAAGATCCTTAACTAAATTTATCAAGGTTTTACTTCTACAGTGAATGCATTAGACCTATACTGTGAGTACATGTGTGCCTCTGCACATGTCCTACCTATCTCAGTGCAGTTCCTGCATTTGTGAAACTATGTGCAAGGTTTGGTGATCCTTTCCTTAGGGGATGAAACAAAGATTTCTTTGAAGTGGCTTTTTTTTCCCCCCTCACTGAATTTACTCATTTCCCACCTTTCCAGCTTCTTTAGCACTCACAGAAACAGGATTTGGGAAATTTCCATTAGCCTGCACTGTTTGTGCTGCGGTAACAAGGGTATCCCTACTATATCAGCACATACCGAGCCAGTCAGGTTTTCCTTGGATGGTAAGGTGAGCAAATGCAACTCAATGAAACTGGAAAAAAATCAGCTGTAAAAAAAGATTAGGGACAGGATGAGGGGTAACAGCCTTAGATGTCAGGCAGAAGTTGTTCTCTGTGAGGGTGGTGAGGCACCAGGGCGGGCTGCCCGGAGAAGCTGTGGATGGCCCATCCCTGGCAGTGTTTAAGGTGAGGCTGGATGGTCTCTGAGAAAATCATGGGACATGCCCCATGGCATTGGGGTTTAGAACTAGATGATCTTCAAGGTGTCTTCAAACTCAAACCCTTCTGTGATTTTATGAATCTAGGATAAGGTTCACTGTAAAATTATATGACTTTGTATTACTATGTTCTACATCTTTTTATTAGAACATGGAGATGAATAACAGCTTACACCTCAAATGTTTTGTTTTATCTAGGTACTTACCATCTATTCTAAATAGTATTAGATATGCATATAAAGCACATAGTATTCAGTCTATGCTTATATATCTTGGATCTTCCCAGGGAAAACCAGGAGGGAAGAATTTTATAAAAAGTTTGTATCAGATAAGAGATGATAAATGAATTTGCACTTTTGTGACACTTGTTAAGAAGTTGAGATTGAATCAGTCTACATAATCTGCCTGTGCAATTCTCATGTACACTTACAAAAATTCCTTAAATTTTAGAAAAGTGGAATTTCCATTAAAAGGAGACAAGTAAAAAGTGTGTTACACAAAACAAGTAACTGTCTTATTGCCTCACTGGGTATTGTGGTAAATGTATTTGTTGATTTACAGGGATTCATGGACATGCACTCACTTAAAATCAGTATGACTGATCAGAACTGTAATTGGATGGATTTTTTTCTTGATTTTTAAGCAAAGAAAACACTTCCACAGAAAGAGAAAATTAATATATAGGAACAGAGGTGGGAGAGAGGTTGATCTTATGTGTATTTCTGTTTAACTTGGTGTCCTTCATTTAAAACTGAAAATTAAAGAAGAGGTTTCTTTTTTGTTGTCATGTAGCAAACAGAAGTTTGTCTGGTTTTAAAGATTTGGTTAGTAAAATATTTTTACTTAAATGGAGCAAGGAGTGTCCTGACTTCTTTTGTCTGTGGAAGGATAACTAATTTGTAATACACTCTCGCCTCAAAGGGAGCAGATTTATATTTCCTAGTAATAGTGGAATGTCTGGACCACAGAATGAGTCTTAAAAACCCTGCTTTGAAGAAATCTCTGCCAGTACTGGATTGTCACAGTAATGTTTCTTTTCCCTTCCTTTTTTTCATGCATTATTTGGGAGGACCACACAGCATAGGGAGCAGTGGTGTACCATAACTGCCACTGAAATAAATGCAGTCTGAGAAACTGTGAGCACAAGGAAATGGAAGACATTCAGGTTGGAATTACTGAGGCTGCAGAAAACCTCAAAGGCTGCAGAAATGTTTATGTTTGTTTGCATATCAATATTTAGTGGGTTTTCCAGTTTTTGCTGTGAACCAGTATTTTAACTGGATGGATACTTTGGATGCTACCAGTCACTGGCTAGGCTTACATGTTATCCAAACACAGCCAGTTAAGTACCTGTTACTGCTTGTTCCTTTTATTTCCAAAAACCATAGCTTGATCTGCTAGGAGTCCATAAATATAAATACAGAATTTTAAGGCTTTTACACTGAGTTTGAGGTTTTTAGAGAGCAGAACAAATTTTGGTTTAAAACTTGGCAATACTGTTTCAAAACTAAGTGTGGGACGCTTTCCTGGAGAACGGCTAAGTTTTATTATTAAAAACAATAAAGACGCCATCAATCAAATTAAGTATACTGGAAATCAATGAAGAACAAGACTGTAACAGCATCAGACCATGCCAACAGTGTTAAGCAGTAATTGGCCTAATTTTTGTGGTATGACATTAATTACAACTTGGCTGTGTCTGTCAGATTGGTCTGAACAAATACTAAACATGGCGTGAATATGAAATATCTGCTACGAACTTCTTTGGCCTTTTATTATTTTTAACTGTGAAGTTTACAAAAATATAAAGGTCAAGAGTAGAAGCTTACATTTCATAATGGTGCTCTTTGTTTCAAGTAAGATCTACATTAAATATTTCAAAGTTTATTAACACTTGTCAATAATTTGTAGTCTAAATTTTGACCATAGTCAAAATCAGTGTACAAAGTAAAGTAATATGTAAGTCTCCATTTGGTGACTATGCTTAGAAGGATATTTACATATGAATAGTTAATCTTTATGCAAAAACATACCTTGAACTGCCCAAATTGTTCACAAGTGCATTTTATGAATTGAACCTCATTACTCTAAATTATACTGATCCAAAGATACTTCACATTGCAATTTGCTCTCACACCTCATGCATTGATATATGTAAGATATATATAAATTGTCATATTTGGCAATTTCATATGGCAATTAAGACTTTAAGCATTGGCAGCACCTCATGTAAATATATATTTCAGAGCTATGTGTGTTGTGCTATTCTTACATGATGGGGAAGCAATTTCAGTTCTGGATGTCTGTCACTTCATGAATTTGATCTGAGGCATCCTCTTTATGCAAACTCACACTCTTTTATTCTCCTTTTGTAGCTTAATTACATACTCAGTCTTCTCCCCAGATACCTAATTTCACTGAAATTGTTAGTAATTCTGTCATGACATATGCAGATATATCGGGGGAAATACACTGAATGTTTGGAATGTCCTTGTTAGTGAACTGGAAAACTGATGTCAAATTTATCTTTTCAAAAGTGTGAATTGTGCGTTTAAAGTGTTAAAAGGATGGTTTAAACAGTCTTGTTAATTCAAGTCCCTTGAATCAGTTCCAGTCATCTTGTCATTTTTAAAATCTTCTCTAAGATTAAAAGGTTTTCATTAAGAAATGCACTGGGCAAATTTTGCTCAAACTGTCAATAGCAGCAGCTGCTTTTCCTTTATGAATTATCTGTAAAGACAGACACATTTGGGAGTTTTCAACAGAGGAGAAAACATATTACTTGCTATAGTGGCAAGTTTTCCATTTCACTATGTAGCACCACTTAAGGGTCATCCTGTCCCCTTCCAGAGACATGTTTGCACAAGAATTGTTTAATGCAAAATAATAGGATGGGGAATTCTGTCATCCTGCTTTGTCTGAGTGCAGTGTAGCAGATGAAGTAAGAGTGTACTGGGTGACTAGATGACTCTCTCTGGAGACAGAAAGTAATCTCTGGACCAGTTATGGATTATAGGCCACAAACTACTGAACAAAGGATGTATTTCAGCTGTTCCCTTTAGCCAAGATTAAAGATTTTTCTGTTTCAGCTAAATCTTTGCTGCTTGATTTTTGTGGTCAGTGACCAGATGACTGAAGGAGGAAAATCAGAGTTTGAGAAAGCCCTAATGAACACTCTTAGGCGTGAGCCTTTATACAACTACTCATGAGACTTCTTGTTTTTCTCAAGCATTTTGGCTAAAAAAATACTCACATGTTTTCTGAAAATAAATACAAAAGGTCATAAATACCACTGAGGTGAATTCATGGTTTTACTGTAATACATATCTCTGAGTACTTACTTCACAGTATTCACCCATGTCTGAATAGTAACAAGGGAACTCTTGGAATGCAAATGTTCTTTATCAGCTGGGAAACGAGCGAAAAAATAGATGTTGTACACGGAATCATGTCTCTAGATCTGAATCTGCCACACATGTGAAAACACAGAATAAAAGTAAGATTGTGAAAGTAAAATTTCATTTTGCCTGGGAAAGGCTGAAGGAAAACAACATTAAAAGTAAATCACATTTAAACTGTGCAAAAAACTGCTGTATAGACTGCTAAATGCTACTGAGGGACTCGATGTGTTACAGCTGCAGATGTTGATTTGTAATAATAGGCCATGCAAATGTTCTTCTAGGGACAAATGCACTATAGAACTAAAATATGACTAAATTAAGAAAAGTATTCTATAGTAGTTATTTGTTTATGGCAGAAGCCTCAAATCTGCAAGGAAAATAATTAGAGAAGTATTCTTAACCTAATATTGCTGATGTATGCAATTTTAGTAAATGATCTTTAGAAATGTTAATTTTGATAGAACTACTGCTATTCACTAGTTCCTATGTATATTTTAAATGATTCATCACAGTCCTGCAAGCAGAGCAGGGAAATAGGAGCTCTGGAGACTTACTGGACCTCATTGACTTAACAGTGAACACACAGTTTTTCTCCATTCTGTCAGATGTTTTGTACAGAATGCTGAGCTGCTTTTAAAAATTAAATGGATATTTCAGAATGCCTGGATTTTCAAAATAAACTTACATTTCATAAGAGGCTGTTAATAAATATATGTATTATCCTTTAAATACTTTTATCTATAAATCAGTATTATTTTCTTCTCATTCTAAAAGAGAAATGAAAATATAGCATTTGCTCAAGCGAACTGACTTGGTTTGCAGAGATCCAGAATATGACTGTTGTTCTTGTATCCTTAATAAAGGAGTAGTTCATAAGATTATTTTAAAGTAATCTTTATGAAAACAGAATAAATTGAAATATGTAGAAAATATTTGACATGATGTACAAAATGGGCAATTCTATAGCATGATGTGAGAGTAAGGGTGTTATTGACAGAAATTTCTGTTCTCAGAAAAAAAATCTGTTGTTCAATTTTTCAAAAACTGATGTGTTACAGCACTCTTTCAGCTGTAGCAATATACTGGTCATGGGTGCATTTTCTGAATCTTTCCTTAGAATTGCTATTGAGTTGGAAAGATTGAAAGTTAAAATCACCACGGTGACAGGGAGAAAATTATTTACACCTTGTATTCAGATAAGAACAAAATAACCATTTCCCTTTGACATTCTTGCCATTTTTTTGTTGCTTTACTTATAGCACGGGACATTCTTATTTGAACACCCTTTTAACACGGCTTAGTATGTCCTTCAACGCATGCACTATTGATACCAAAAGTTCATTGTTTTACAAACTTTTTATTAGGATTCATAGCCTTTGAACTTTGTATTGTTATCTGCCAAAACAAAATGACAATCAAATAATTCTGCCACCTCATTTTTTTTTCTGTCCTTCCACTTTTTTTCAACTTCCTTGCTTTTCATTATTACTGTTACTCTGAAATGACATTATCACAGTGGAACATAAACAAAAGATTAGGTATCTCATCTGGATTAGCTTCACGGCCTCTCTCCTTTTCACCCCCAAAGGCTCAATGACCTGCTAAAATATGATATCAGCTGCGTTTTCTTTGGCCAGCTTGGTTCACTTGACTTGACACTAGCAAGATCAAACTACTGCAGACTGTCAGCATAAGGGATATCCTTTGAAAAACAGAAGTTTTTCTTCTTCAGGGTCAGACTTCTTTCCTAACTCCTTTCTCCTTTGTATTCTGGATTCCCCTTCCCATCTTCACAGAATGAAAATAAGTCTTTGTATAGCTACTGTTGCCCTTGCAGTATTGCTCTTATATCAAACAGCAATTATATATTGAACATTCCAGCAGAAATTAAAAATCTATTTCAAGGACAAAGAGCAAGTAATGTTTTTCCTTAAATTCAGATCTCAAAATTAAGGAAGTTTTGCAGATGCTTAAGCAACTGAAAAATAACTCCTGAAAATTATGCTGATTTCCAATTCTGATATCAACATTGCTTTCTTCTAAACTTCATTGCAGAGAGGAAAGAGCTAAATAATTTTGAAATATTGCCCTACTAATAAATCTAAAAATATGAGCATGGAAAAGGTCTTCTCAATGGGAGACAAGACCATTCTTTACTGAGTGAAAATGTGTTATTGCATGATACTGCCTTTACATGCACATTCTGAAAAACATTGTTTGCGTGGTTAATGATGACTCTTGCTGTGATAATGACAAATAAGTAAAATTCTGTGCTTCCATCAAGGATACCACCTTCCCCCCTTACAGACATGTATCTGAACATTCCATTTGGTCCTGAGGGCATCATGAATTCTGAACAGGGTATGGTTTTCCATTTGAGTCATTCGTTCTGCTGGTGCAATTGCTCTGATATCAAAGGATTTTAGGGAACAGCTTAGCTTATGAAAGCTGACTATGATGAAGAAGAGGTTCGAAAACCTCTTCCACAACTCTTGTGGACAGAGTTATGACCTAGTAATTTCTTTTCCTTAATTAATCTGGAAATTAATCTGTGTGTCTGTAGAGCTTGGAACTCTGTAATGGTAAAATATGAGACTTGAATAAATGAAGATAGCACTACAGCTCACAAATTCAGGGTTGAAAAAATCCAAATTAAAAATGGAGGCTGAATGGCTTTTGCTGCTTCAGGCAATTCACATAGATTTCATGAAGCTGCATAGATTGAGTAGGAACCCAGTGGCATTACTGTAAATTGAATAGTTTTTGTGGCGCTTTCCTGGGTGAATGTATAAGCCCATTTCTATATAGTGCTATTTTCATTGTTCTGAATGATACACCAGCATTTCCTGTATGCTTTACTACTGTATGGGAGGCTGAGCTGGATACAAAAGGAAGACCTATATATAAACATGTAGCCTGAGAAGCTCAGCAGGGTAACAAAGAATGAGTTGACCCACTAATAAGTAAGGGGTATGACTTTTATAGCTGTGATGTCTGTGAAAACCCTTCAGTGAACAGTGTATGACAGTATTGTGTAATGGTTATGAAATATTTAAGTTTTAACCTTTGGAAATGTTATCATTTACTGAAAAATGACTTTAAAATAGTGGTTATTTTAGATTATTTGCTAGCAATATTTAATTTCATATTCATAATTTCTATTATTAAAATAAATTTTAATCCTAGAAATAGAATAAAAATAACCACAATATATACATATAGGAAAATATGTACATACTGTTTGGGTTTCTGCATCCTGTGTTGTGCAACTCCAGAGGCAATGTTGTATGATCCCAGTTTTTGCTTACAGGAGACTTTAAAAATTTATAATGACATTTCCCAAAGATATTATCTGTACTTAGGTATGAGGCTTGGTGAGTGTAGGTGTAAGTTTTATATTTTACAGTATATAAAATTATAGTGAATTGAAGTCAGTGAGATGCTCCAGCTTCTGACTGTTTTTCTGCAGCACTGCTCTATTCATGTCACTTTGTGACAAGTCTCTATGAACAGGAGGAAGGAAAAAACTGGGTAAAAGCTAATAGTTACTGGGGATACCAAAAAACCCCAGGTAACAAAGCCTCAAAGCCACAGCATTTAATAGGCAGACACCTGGCAAAGGTCAGGGCAACATGGTCATCTGGCAAATGTCTTGGGCTGTGCCCCTGGTTGTGTCTCCTGGTCCCTCACCTGTAGCCCCCTGCAGAGGGTCCATTTTTATCCAACTCCTGCTGTGGACCACTAGAGCAGCTTTTCTTCCCACCCGTGTACACTTTCCTAGCAATTCCTGGTGTTGTGCCTGAAAAAGCAGTGATGGGAGCCCCACAGAACAACTTTGTCTTTATTTTTCTCATAAACAAAAACCAACCAACCAAACAAAAAAACCAAAACAAAATTTGCTGGTTTTCATCAAAGTTATCAGGTGCACAGCATGACTACAGAAAAGAGATGTAGTCAAACATTGCACTCTGCCCAGCATTGAGAGTCCTCATGTTGCCCAGGCAGATGGAATATGTGCTTCTCTGCACAATATGTCTTTGTGAGCAGGAATTTCCATCATTACAAATGCAATTTAAAATGCATTTCCATATTAAATTTGTTGCCAAGACTTGTATTAGAGATGTTTGTTTCCCTTCATGCAGGCTTTCCAGACACATCTTTCTCGTTCTGAGATAACCAATACTGGGTATGAACTGCTAGTGTATAATGGACTTGCACTTTGCTAGTCATATCATTATAGCTAATACAATAAACATTGAAGTGGCTCAGTTTGATTACAGTGCGCTGCATGCACAAAACCAAACACTTTCAGGAAATAATATATTTTTAAGAGAGTCTGTCTATTTAGTGTATCCTCTGAAGAGGCAGCCTACTGAACCAATGACTGATGACATAATGTACCTCTCAGTTTTCATTTTTATGATTTTTTTTTGTTGTTTGGTGGGTTTGTTTTTTGTTTGTTTTTTTTTGTTTGGTTTTTTGGGGAGTTTTTTTTTTTGTTTTTTGTTTTATTTTATGAGCGGCATCACTCTCCACAGGTGTGGAGGGATGGAACTAGCTGATCTCTAAGGTCTCATCCGACTCAGGCTGTTCTGTGGTTCTATATGCTTATATGATTTTTTAATTTTTAGTCTCTAAAAAGTTACAGCAAAGTGCAGAGAAACAGAGTGACTGGTAACAGGGATAGAAAATCTTCCTGTAGTAGGCCTCTGCTTCTTAATCTGGTCCTGGAAATGAACTCCAAGAGATTTTCCTGCTGTGAGCCAGCAGCTGTGATTTGATAGTCACATACACCTTTCCAGGACAGTTGGACTTGTACCACAGTTGTACAAGACCTAAAGAAGGAAATATTTTGATTATTAACATGTTCATCTTGGAAACTTTGGAGGTAAACCAAAAAGAGAGTCACATACTCATTCTCTTATCCATATGAAATGAAGGCCTGGCATAATTTGGTCAGCAGGTGCATTGTAGAGCAACTTAGTCAAAATATTATTCTGGAGTCTTTATGAAGACTGTTATGAAATAGCTCAGATTTGGGGAAAAATTTTCACTAAGTTGCTTTTGGATTTTAAAAGCCAAAGCTCAAATAATAAACAATCATAAAAAACAGAGGTCAATTTCACTTAGTTTTTTGATAAACTGTTAGAATTGAGATCTTAACTTCAAGAAATTTTTAATTACAGATAATGCAGACAGGTGATCAGAGACTCAGCATGTTTTTTGACATGAAAATGCAGCCCATAATCTACATAACTTTTGAGATAGCAGCATCTGTGGAAGAGTGATCCTTCAGACTAAAAATAATAAAACCTTACTTAAGGGGAAAATAGTAAACACTGAGAAAAACTGACAGAGGCATACACATGGTTCGGTGTTTGATGTATGGGGAGGTCTCTAAGACATGGAGAAGGGGCTATTCATAAATATGATTGGAAAAAACCTTTTATCTTGTGTGGACTCATGATATTCTGTTCTCTCTTAAAACTTGATTGGAGCTGAGTTTTCACCTACACTTGACCAGAAAAGATGCTGTGATAAGAAAAAAGAAAACTACAATTCCTTACATCCCAGGCATTCTCAGATACTTGGAGAATAAGCACAGTGATCCACATGGAAAAAAAAAAAGTCAGAAAAAGGAAATGAAGTTTTTTGCTTCGTCTTTGGTTTCTGTGGGACTGGGTCCTTTAAATAAGCCTCCTCACAGCAGCTCTTAGAAGAGGAGGAGGAGAAAAAGTAGTAACCATGCCACAAAATTACTGATGTACTCCAAACTGAAATATATATCAAAGGCCCCAAGTGATTTCTTGACTGGTGTGGCTGCTGGTCACCCTAGAGGTGATCGACCATATCCTTCTTCCCCTTTCAGCCAAGTCTGTTATAGCCACAGAAAACAATGCTGAAGATACAACTTCTAAAAATATAATTCTGTCACAAAGGCAGATGTTTCATTTGTTCCATTTAGCCACTCTTAGCTTGATACATTTTATTTATTCTCTATTTAATGAATGGAACATACAAAAGGAGTAGCTTCCTGTATGATAGTTGTGCCAGGCTCTGATGAAACATCTTATTCCCCAAAAAAACCTTACAGATGAGCAGATTCTGAGGCTTTTAGATGAATAAGACATAGATATGCACTAAAGGTCAATTTTATTGAATTCATACCATTTAGATAATGTAAGTAGATAAAGGGAAGGAAGAGAATCCCATTTGAAGCAAAAGCCCCTTTAATAATCACGACAGGGTATAGAAATGTTGTACTTAATACTCATGAAATAATCAAAATGACACAGATATTTGTCACGTTACTGATTTAGTGCAGTTTCTCTTTATGTTCTCAAATGCAGAACTGATATACCTGCAAAATTTGTGGATAAGGAAGAGAAATGTTTCTGCTGCAAAGTGCTTTCAAGAATGACTATTAAAATTGTACTCATGCTGTCACGAGAACAGTATCACAATTTATGCTGTAAGTAGCACAAGTTTTAATTATATTCCTGATGCTTTTACACACAGGGTGTTAGTATCCTCCAGTTACATGAACCTGTAAAATGACTTTTTTAAACTGTAAAATGAAATAAGCCTTCTCATTTCTTGCTGTCCTTTACTATACCCTTAGGTGAAAAGGAATATATGTTTGTCATTACAATAATTTTCATTTCTTAGCCATATGGATGCTCCAGAGCCTTTATTGCAGACAGGTCTGGCCTGTTGCTGTATGTTGGAGAGCCTCCTGTCTAAACCACTTTCCCCTTGAGCATATCATTGTGTCATCTGTACAACTGTTCAAAACTGGTGCTTGGCCTTAATGTGCTTCCTTTTTCTTCCTTCTCATCCTTGAGCATGTTTCTGAGGAAAACTCTGTTACCAGCAATACAATTTTACTTGCATCATGCCACCAGATCTAATCCTAAAGTAGCAAATTTGCTTTCTTTTTGCCTGGAAGAAGCTGGTGGGGGATAACAATGGGTTGTAAAAAGCCAATTTCCTGCTCTTGGTGCTCTTGACTGTCTGACTCTGGTCTCTCCTGTCAGGCTGTCCCCCTGCAGGCCCTAGAGCACCCCTCGCCAGTGAAGATGTTCATGTTACAGAGCTGTAAGAGTATTTATAGTTGTATTTACTGAACAGGTTTTCTGGTAAAAGTTTTGCTGCATTTAGAAAAGATGAAAAGAGTAGACAAGTTTAACTGAGCTGCAAGGAACACATATTACCTGTAAGTGCTTTCCTGTGCTGGTTTCTGATCATAAGGGAAAAGCCAATGACAGTGAATACTTGAGAGTTTTGAAATAGCTGAGAAGTCATTCTTGCCTTCAATCCTGCACCATTTTCTAATGGCACTTTTTCATCTGTACTATGTATCTTTATAATTAGAGACAATTTCTTAATGTTTAAAAGAAGTGGGAAAAGAATATTCAGAGGAAGAAACAAGCATGTCTTAAGGCTCTGCTCTGCTGGAGGTAGGAAAAGACATGATCAGGATTTGGAGGTATCACAAAATCTATGCATGCAAGGCTAAAAATTAAGGAGTATTATAAAAGATTAGTAGAAGATTTTAAAGAGTTGCCTGGTCTGATACTGAACACGCATGCATGGTGTGAAAGTAGGGGTTTGTTACTTGTGAAATTTTTAAATTTTTTTTTCCTCAGTATCACTCCCTCTAATAGGTCTGCAAGAGATATCTTCAAGAACTTCCATTTTAAAATTACTTAAGGGGAAATAATCTTGCCAAGAAGTTTTCCATCTCTAAGTGTTAGTGTCCCAGCTGAAAGCATGGCAAGTCTCATTGTGGTCAGCCTTGTGGCCAGCCTTCTTTCTCTTTCTTCCCTCATTTCCTTTCTATTGTGGAAGAACACAATAGAAACTTCACAAAGAGGAAAATACTTGTAGTATTTAGGGTGGACCAAACACTAATACAAAGACCAGTAGAGGACATTCATCCAAATAGCAAGATATAGAAATTATGTATTCACTAAAAATAACTGTGTTTGTCCTAAATGTACCATGTAGGTAGCCCGCTAATTCTTTTTTGCAAGTTATTAATTATAAATCATCACAGATATTCTAAAGAATGTTTGAAAAAACAACAATGTGACAGGCTTCTTTTTATGATACTATTTCAACTACCTTTATTTCCCCTTTTTATCCACTTTTCCTTTCCCTTTTTTATTACTTTCATCACAGATTGCACCCAGGCATCAAACACTGGAAAAATATTCTTCCAGAAGCAATCATGTAAGATGTGGCCTGAAAGCCTCCTTTTCTCAGCAGCTTTGCTAACTGTTTTCCAGATGCCTTTGCTCAGTCTAATCAAGATGTTTGAATAATGTGGAAACACTACAGTTTCCTAGAGGTAGATGACTGCAACAACTGGTTAAAGATATTTTCCTAAACTGCTTAGTATTTTCAAGGTATTTAGTTTTTAAAGCTAAAAACCATATTGATCAGGAAAGAAACCCCACACTAATCAACTCCGGAATTAATTTGCTGATTCTAAAGAGTGCACGAGCATTGAACACTTTGATAAAGGGCACTTCCAGAAACCTCTTTTGTGGCACGCTTTACATTTTGGTCCTGCAATGCCTTGCTCAGTCTTTCCTCCTTAGGTAAGTGCGTGTTCCAAGCCTCTAATGGAGTGTGAAATCTTGCTGGCTGTAAATGTAAGCCGTGAGGATTCCATCACGTGTAACAAAGGCAGGGCTCCTTGCTGCAAGGATGTGCCAGTTCAACAGCAGTGCAGAGAGAAGACGTGGATAAAGTTTGGTACAGAGTCAGGGTGGCTGCAGGGAACTCTCAGCTATTTAGGTCAAAAGAAGAACAGTAGTATTTCTATAGGTAAATAAGGCCTTCACCACTTTCCAGCTGATGACAAAATTATTTTGATGCACAGGCAATGTTTGGGGAGATTATAGCCACAATCGTTCTTACCTGTTCATGTACATTCCCATAAGTTTTGTTCATTTGTGGGTAAACAGCTCAGTGGTCCCATTATAGCTATCATTCTGTGAAAAAACATGTGTGAATTAATCATAACAAGCTTTGTAACCCTCAGCTCCTATTGCTTTAATCCAAACAGCAAAAAAACTGGGTTTAGAAGTAACAGTGAGTCAACATTTCAGTAATTTATTTGGTCTTTTGTTTTCTTTTCTCTGTAAAGAAGGTGTATATCTTTTTGGTTCCCTCTGTATTCTAAAAAGGATCCTAGGAAAAAAGAAAACTTTGTAAATAAATAGCTATTTAGAAGAAACCATAGGGAGCCCATCAACATATCCCTCAGCACCCTAATCAGACCTGCTACTATCAGGCACTGATTTTTCACTCCCTACTTCAAAATATTTTCACTATTTTTTTCCCTTTAATTTACAGATCACCCTAAACTTATTTTTGTTGCTTTTGCAAACCAATAAATTAGAAAAAAAATAAAATAATATTACCTTGACTAATAGAACAATATACAAAACAGTGTCAAATTTTAAGACTGTTGTGTTAAAATAAAAGCTGAAACATTCAGGAATTAAGTATTAACTAGATATAGATAACTTAGTGAAAAAGAAAAGGATTTCAGGAGAACAGCTGCTTTTGGTCTGATGTCTACATATTTTTCATTGTTTGTGGAAGGAAGATGTGAAAAACATAAAAAATTAAAACTGAAGTTATTAAAATAAATGGTGAAAATTAACTGTCTTTTAATTAAAAACAGAGAATAAAATGTGCCAGAGATTTGACAAAACGGACAGCTGGAATAACACTAGAATGAAAACAGTTCCTTTAGTATCTCAGGTTTAATACTTGGCATAGGTTTTGTAAATTAACTTGGAAAAGTCAAAGCATGTAGAATAAATTTAAAAAGCATTTGTTTGGTGGATGTAAATATATTGAGAGGGGTCAATAAACCTTCTTCTCATTGTGAATGCATTATCAGGCAAACCTATATTGCCTCATGCTGTGGTAGGAAAACAGATAAGGCCTTTGCCATCTGTTCTGAAGGTCCTGAGTTTAATTCTCCATGGGAGTTAGATCATGATGCTGGTAGGAGGGGAGGTATTCATTTGGGAAACTGTTTATCTTCCCTTTGGAGAAAAAAAACATTAAAAAATAATATTATTTTAATCAGAAGAGATTTCAACTAATTTCTATGCTTTTTTGAGGTTTACAATGTACTTTAAGTAAACAATTTTTGTAGGAAATAAATTACTATAGGAGACAGGGATATTTATTAAAAGTTGGCTTTTATTTAATGGTTTAAAAGCAATGTATAAATATCCTGTTTGTATTATATCCACGTTCACAAATTTTGTACTTCTAGACCCTAATGTTGTCATGATGATTAAACTCCATTCACACAAAATTAATAATATTCTGATGTCTGAAAGAGAAAGAGCAAACTGGTGATATACATAAACTGGTCTCTTTTATTTTCTTGTTTTACTTTTTCCCCAAGTAGCAAATAAATTTTCAGCCTGTTGGTCAGAAGACGAGCTCTTTACTTCTGGTACTTTTCTTCCAAACAACAAACAAATGCAGGACACTCTACTCTTTGAGCCTTTTCTTTCTTATCCTCCCCTACCAGAGACATTTTAAAGAGATGACTGTCTGAAATCAGTCATATAGAGCTACCTCCTGCTGCCTTCTTTGAGTCATGTGAGGGTCCTCTTAAAGCTATGCCAAAGACCATGCTTGCATCTATTTTCATCTTTATGAAATATATGCATGTGATAAAGATTTTGGACGCAGGTGCAAATTGCTGGCCCTGGCTGGATGTTTCAGAGGCTTTTCTACAACAATGTCCTTTTACAGCCGAAGTTAACAAAGCCAGAAAGCCTCACTGATATGAAGTGAAGCTGAGTCTATAACAACTGGTTGTCTCTACTGTGCTGCCTCTGAGTTTCATGACTTTTTCTTCTGGGATTGATTATGGGGGGAAGTGGAAACGGTATATGAGCTTATAAGTGATTCTGTCTTGCATATTGATCTTCTCTGACTAGACACGTACCGGGGAGAGGCAGGAAAATGATGTGGACAGTTCTTGGAGGAACAAGAGATGCAGTTGCAAAGCTATGCAGCTGTTTTGTTCAAGCTGGGAATACAGAGATCAAAGGAGCTCTGCACTATTAAATGGGCTCTCTGGAGAGACGGAAAGAGACAGTGAGGGTAGAGGGATGCAAATAGGAATTATGAGTCTGCTCTTCTTGCTGACGAGGCAGATATGAGATATGGATGTAGATCCCAGGAGATGCAACATGAAGCAACTGCAGTCTTTCCTCAGCTTCTGGGGAAGAGTAAGACACAGGGAATGACAGGAATAGGTGCCGGGCTGTTTTAAGACTCTATTTTCTTGGAAATACTTCTAATTATGCTTTCATCCAAGGAGGCTGCCAGATGCCAGTGACATAGCTCCTGCAGGGACCAGAAGCTATCACTGTTGTTCCAGCTGCCAGTGGTGGGAGCTGTCTGCAGGTACAGCTTCACCTTAGGATGGATTGGCTTCACAATTACACCCCAAAGGAAGTGGCAGCTCCACTTATGAGGCAGGGAAAGTGAAGTTATTTGGCATTAAAAATATCTATCTATCTATCTATCTATCTATCTATCTATCTATCTATCTATCTATCTATCTATCTATCTATCTATCTATCATGGCACTAGAGTTTTTCTTTCAGGAGGCAGTGAGATAACATTGCTGAGGAAAGACCTAAAATGGGACCTTCAAAATTTCACATTGCACCTACATAGGTAGCAATCTGCTTTCCTTATAAGACATTTTTCATTAAGAAGTTCTGTCTATTGTTTTGGTTTCATGCATACAGAGTGGCTGAAAATTATTACTTTAACAAGACAATAAAAAGCACTTGGAATTACTTTTGCAGGTGTGTTTTAAATAAAGCAACTTTTTATTATTATTTCTACTGGTTCTGATCATAAATAAGGTATAATAGTTTGGTGATTGCAATAGTATTCAGGTTCACAAATTTACAGAAAAGTTTTATTTCCACTAGAAGAAAAGGTCCAGATCCTTACAGTTAAAAGGCATAAATTGAAATAAAGGATCAATGACCTTATAGTCCAACAGCAGGATCTGTTCTTGTAATCAGAAGTTGCTTTGAATAGAAAGACCTTTCAGAAGCCAAAAAAACATAAATATTTTGGTTCCCATCTGGGTTTAAAGTCATGGGATTTTTAATTCTAACTTATTTAAGTGCTTATCAAAATGTTACCCTTGTGTATTAAAAAATGCAACAAAAGGCCAAATACACTCAAAGTTTAGATATGCCCCTAAGTTTCTTTGATTTCAAGGCAAATTAAAAGCCTAGAGGGCTTAGGAAAATTAATTTAAACACCTAGTTTAGCTCCAAAGCTGAAGCCCAAGTTTTGAACTTGTGACATAACTCAATGTAGAGTTAATGTGAACATTGTGGATCTGGACCTCTGGACATTTTCGCCTCTATAACATTAAATACTGATCAATGTTAAATGTAGTTTATTTTGAGATGGCACATATTAGTGCTAGTGGAACCTTTTTTTTTCCTAGAAAATTTGCATTTTTCCTTTTTTCAGGGTAACTAAGTGATTCTTTTAAGTTAACAGGATAAACAACATGATAGAATTACTTAAAATTGCTTTAAAGTATTTAAGTAATTTTCAATTTTCCAAACATTTTCCATAATTAGGTTTTGAGCCCAAATCACTTCTGTTATGTGCTCTGCCAGTATGAAACTTCATGAATTAAATAAATAGCAATAATTTAATTCACAATATATTTCAATATAGTACTCCTGTAACATGAGATTGAAAATCTGTAATGTAATTTGTGCAATTCAAGAAAAAAACAATTAATTAAATTAGATCGCCAAGCACGTGTACTTACATTGCTCATCTTTTTATAGCTAATGAAGGCAAAGAATAATGTAGCAGAGGGGAGCTGTGCTGGTGTATGTAGTTTACCTGTGTGTGCACACATTTGCAGACATGCTCATAAATGGATTTATTTATTCTTTCTTCCATGGCTGCTAAATGTGGAAGCAGGATGTGCTGTAAACCATGCTACAGCAGCCTGAAGGTGAGATGGGGAGACCAGCTGTGCAGTTTGGATGTGGAAGGACTTGGGAATTTTCATATTCATATTTTCTTAGTAATTACTTTGAACAAGAAAACACATACTGATTGCAAGAACCTTTGCTGATCAGTTTTAGGGCAGGGTTTTCTGAAATAGGTATTATCAGCTATTATTCTTCTATCCAAACTCATACATTGGATAATATTAATATATCATAAATATGACAAATATTTTCAATTATAATGAAATTTTCTGAAACATCCAGACTGTTCTGACTGCACACATAAGAAAGTTGGCTTGAGATGCTCAAGAAAGAAGTGGTTCTCCTGTATGTCTGAGTGCTATCTTGCCTACTTGGGGTACACAAAAAGAACCCAGACTCCTCTCTCAGCCTGGCAAGAAGAAAGTTTTCCCACCTTCCAAGCAATTGCCTTAAGCCTGGGGCTGCCAGGCATTTTGAAATGGAGATCTCCTGGGAAGATATCAGGCTGATGGAAGGAGTGATCCTATAGCTGTGTTATAGTATGAATAATACCTTATAAAAATGAAGCATCTTATCTGTTTCAGTTCTGTGTGTTAGGATTGACGTCAGACCATTTGTCCTTCTGTTCCCTAGCTCATCTTGCATGACCTTTTGAAAAACAGCAAAAGAATATTGGTAGTGCTCCAGTTTTCTGACGTTGACGCAAGTTATTAAAAAGTCTCAGAAAATAAAAACAATCAGTTGAAATCCTCTCAGATTCTCTTCTGGGAGTCTTATGTGGAATTTAAAAATATTTAACTCTAGATAGCATAAGGTTTTTCAACATATTGTGTAGTAACTAGTCCACTCTGAAAAAGTTCATTCTTCCTTAAAGATGGAGTATCTCATTCTTCCAAATGGCATCTCTTCTTTCCAAGTAGAAGAGAGAGCTCACAGAATAAGTCTTTCAATTACCTGCAGTAGTAAACATTTTAATTTTGCTTTAGTCGTTGCCAAATACATATACTTTCTCGATCTTCTCAGTTTATCAATTTTGCCTAGGTCATTAATTTTGGGTAGTGCATTTCTCTTGTTGTAAATGTGGTACTTTCTAAGTCCCAGTGGAGCAGCTGTGTGCAGAGGAATGGAAACTGCCTGGTAACCTGATGGTTGCAATATCCTACTGGAAGAGAGGGGCCTTTTTCCAAGTCAGTGTGACCGAGCACGTGAGCTGTGAGTAACCTCTAGCTCTCAGACACAGCCAGAGACATTTCTGGACGTGCTGGTGAGCTCTCTCCCTGGCTAACCTCTGCCCAAGTGCCAGCACACAAGGCCCAACAGAGGGGTTTTGGCTGGCAAATCACTGTGATCCTTGAACTGGAAGCCTACCTAGAGGCTGAACCCTCCCTCCCTCTGATGGCCATTTGCAAGATGTTGCCTGACACTAACAGTGGCAGAGCTGGGCTCTGGCCCTCCCAGATTCTCTTCCTCAGTCTGCCCTCCCCCACAATCCTTGTACCCTTCTCATGTGAAGAATGAATCCAACATGTTTATAGTTAGCTTCCTCTGTGCTATTCTGTTTTATACAATGGGTCAGTGAGGAGTTTTGAATTTACTGGAAATAGTGCACACATTTCAGCATGCTGTCTGCTGGAGAGGGCGGTCAGCACATTCAGGTCTTCACCCATGCTCGAACCAAAGAGATGAAAAAAATCTCCATCCATGCTTTCCTTGTGAGCTCTGGCTGCTATTGATTGTGGTACAGATGAAATGGATCCTGGTGTCAACCTCTTTATTCAAATCACTTTAATTTTCTCCCTCTTACGGCAACAGAATAAAACCAAGGCAGGAAGTACCCGAAATAAGAGCAGAATGAGTACATATCACAGAAGACCTAAAAAAACCCCAGTATTATTGTGTTTGCAGAGCTAACAGCAATTCTGATGGTCTTCTAGAAACAGGTATCAATAGCAGATGATAAAGCTAGAGATAGGGTTTCATTTGACTAGATCAGGAAGTGCTTTGAAAGCATGGAAGAGACATTCAATGAATGCACTTCTGTTATACAGCTGGCTTTATAAAATGGCTTTGTAGTTTATTGGTTTGTGACATGCAGCCCACTTCTGGCACTTTCTTTAGATGTTCCAGGGATCTGTACTCCCTGATACTTATCAAGAATCCTGAAAGTTTGTGCTGTTTTAGAGTGGAGTGGATTGAAGAGAGGACCACAACCAGGGCTTTTGACAGCTCGTGTTAAATAGGAGGAACAAGTCCAGAGAAAGATAGTTGTTGGATATGAAATAAAAGTAATCAAAAGAAACCTTATACAATAAGGTTTTAGGGATTCACACAGTTAGAGACCTGAATGGACAAGAATGCAAAACTCTCTGGCCTTATCAATTACAGAACTGTATTATGGAAGCTGTCTCAGCATATACTTTGCCAGGGGAAAAAAAAAAAAAANTACTGCGTATTGTTGAGCTCTTTTATTTTCAGGTTTGATGTTAGGAATTATTGAAAATTTGGAATTTTATTATTATCTTTTTATTGCTCAACACAGTGAAGGGTTGAGGTGTTTGCACTGAAAAGTTCTGATGTCTAGTTGCTAGGATACTGCCTTTTTTCAAGTCTTTTATCGAGTAAAATGGAATTGAATGCTGTTTATTTTTGATTCTAACAGGGATTTTGCATCACAACACAGCCATGAAAACTAGTGAAGATTTGTTTGAATCCTGCTTCTTTATTGTCTTGCTAAAACTCTTAGTAGTTCAAACTCAGCACCTGAACACAAAGCAATTGCTACATTTTAGTCAAAAGTCAGTGGTTTGTCACAGTTTATATTTGACAGACTACATTTCAGTATGTGAGACACAATTTGATCAATTCTGTTTGTACATATTGGAATTTCTTATAACTCAGGTGCTGTATTTCTCCCAGAGTTACATTTCAAAATTTTCTAAGCATTGACTAATCTCATAAAGAGAAGGTTATAATTTCTATGCATTTAAAATATATTTATAATATTGAAGAAAATAATGTAATTAATTTAAATGCATAAGATGAGTTGAAGAGGTGAATTAATGTTTTTGCAATTATTAAAGTATATTTAACAAGCATGACCATAATATAAAATCTCATATGCTTAAAGAGAAGTCAAGAGAGTAGAATCTGAAAAATCAGAGAATGGTTGTGGTAGGAAGGGCCCTTAAAGATCATTGCATTTCAATATCCCCTGCCACGGGCAGGGACACCTTTCACTATCCCAGGTTGCTCAAGACCCCATCCAACCTGTCCCTGGACAATTCCAGGAGTGGAGCATCCAGACTTTTTTGGGCAACCTGTTCCAGTGCCTCACCATCTCCACTGTCAAAAAAAAAACAACCCATCCTTATAATCAATCTAAATATACCTTTTTTTAGTTTAAAACTCTTGCCCCTTGTGTTGTCACTGCAGGCCCTGGTAAAAGTCACCATCTGTCACAAAATCTCTATGAGTCTTTTCTTCTCCAGACTAAACAATTCCATCTCTCTCAGCGCTTCTTTACAGGAGAGGTGTGTGCTCCAGTCCTCTGATCATATTTGTGGCCCTCCTTTGGAATTGCTACCAACAAGGGAATTTCACTTTTTTCCAAGCCCTCCACCCCATTTTATTCTGATTTATTAATCACTAGATATATTATCTTCTTTATGAATAAGTAAGTGTTTGAATAGTTTCAATAATATATTTAATTTGAGTTTGTGTGAGTGCTTTCTAACTTGAATTACAGTTCAGTTACTTCAAAATTCTCCCAAGAACAGCCTCTGCACCAGAAAGAGGACCAGGAAAACAGCAGTTCTTTAGACATTTTAGTCCTATTTTGTGTTATCAGAAGAATGTTTTAGTAAAAACAGCAGCGATGAAGCTGATAATTTTTGCTCTAAGCCAAATCTTGTCAGCTCCAAGTCTGCTACGCCACATTAATGAACTCACCTCACACGCTGAATGTTTTTGAAAAGTCTGTATAAAGGGTTCCATTTAGCACTGGCTGAATGAATTACTAAATGCATATTTATAAGTTTTGCTCATCTTCTCACTTAGAAAGCCCAGAGTGCTTTGCTGTGTATCTTGGGCTTTAGTGAAAATATATAGAAATACGTTACTAGATTGGAAACAGTCCACTGGAATAATGAAGATATGTAAAAACGCTATGATAAGCATACTTATCTAACCAGCATAATTTATTTTATGTAAGCAGTCAAATCCTGCATCTCTAACAGCTTGTTTTAACAACTTAATTAAGGCTGGATTTTCTAGCACTTGGATAGCTGTCCAAGTACAAGCACAAAAGTCATGACACCACTTTGTTCACTCAGTGGTCTGTAAAGCATTTAGAGCATGTTAGCAGGGAACCGTATCTAAGCTTGTAAATCCTGCTTGGATGTGCTTCATAGAGAGGTTGAGAGGGTCAGCTTCTGAATCTCTGAAGAATTTTGGGACAGTAAAATCTTGTGTGGTGCTTGGTCAGAGAGTGAGCAAACTACTTCGTGATCGCCTGCCTCCGACTGTACTGGGAGAGATCAGCAAGTGACAGCAGGGGTGAAGTCAGCAGAGTGCCCCAGTGCTATACCCATCACTCTGTGATGTCTATCAACCGTGTTGCTAGATGCAATTTCTCCTCGTAACAGGTAAAACCCGATTTTTTGGGTGGAACTATTTGATTCTCACAATGAATGCTCGGTGCATCTGAGATCCAGTGCTGCATGGCATCAATAAGCCCAGTGAAGTTCTTCCACACTGAGAGTTTCCTGTGTGCTCTGCCAGCAGTTTATGCTGCTGAACAGGGAGAAGGAAACAGAACACAACCTAGACTATGATCTGCTACCTTTTGTGTCAGAAATCACTCAATATAGGGTGGTGCTTTCTGGTGTGAAATCTTAAAAAGAGTTGCTCTGGCAAAACTCATGAAACAGCACCCTGATATGCCCTAATGTTCAACTGATTATGGAACATTTTTTCACCATCAGTGCCACACTGCTTTATTGTTGTGTGTTACTCACCACTTGTTCTTTGCCCTAGAAAAACTTAGAAATGGTTCTTGGAAGTGGGGTTCCAAGCACATGTGATGGAAAAACCTCCAGGAGTGAGGAACAAAAGTTTTTACATCCTCTGTGCTCCATTGGCTCTTGTTCCCAACATTAATGAGTTCAACTAGAGTTGAGGAACTTGTTCAGCACTGTAGTCCCCAGAAGTTTACATTTCAATGAACATAAAATATGAGCAAAGGACAAAAAGAACAGAGAAAGGAAGGATATGGCTTCAAAAAAATGAAGCCAATATAAGTCAAAACATAACTAAGGAAAGAGAGGAAGAGTAAATAAGTGATATTAGTCACAAAGCCCCAAATGAATATGGGGGGGGAAATATGGAAATTATTAATAGAAGCTCATACCCTCTTCTGGAGGCTGCAAATTACTGAACAGGCTGAGGCTCTGAAAACTCTTCTAGTTTTAATCCCAGCACTGAACATCACATTCCTCATGCCCTGAGTGCACTAAAAGGCATTAGGGTCCCTGAGCAGCCTCACCTGGGACTCCCACCCACACACCCTCTGCCTACAAGCCCTGGAGCTCCATTAAAGCTCAGACCTGAGACTCCAATCCCTTCTAGAGCTGTGCTGGGTCTATCTGTCTGTCTGTCCCTGCTTCTCCTGCTGGACCTTGAACTTGCATTGCAGGTAGTCTGTTGCTTAGGTCTATCCCTCCTGTTTTCTGCTGCAGCCTTAACTCCAGGCTTGTCTCCAGCTGCTCCCTGCTGGAGTGCCTGGATGGGCCCTGCTTCCAGTGCCCTCTTCTGCCCACGGTCTTGGTGTGCTGTGGGACTGTGCCAGGCCTGTGTTTTGAGGTGGCCCTGGGCTCCTGCTCCTGCAGAAGTGCCTGTGCTGCTGCCTGGCAGCACTCAGCGCTGGAGGGCTGCTATGCTGAGACAGGAAACGTGAGGTGTCAGCGTCTGAAATCTGTTTCTCTGCAGCTTCAAAACAAAGTGCTTTCCAGATCCAGAATTTCAGGGGGGAAGGGATGTTTTTCCAAAATAATCTCTTGCCGTGGGATGGCTGTCAGGGCTTGCAGAAGATCCAGCTCTTGGGAATGGTCAAAGAGTAATGAATGACTGACTTTCAAGCTTTCAGCTTCCACATGAGCTGTACATGTATCAGAGGCTTGTGCTGAGGGAAAGGAGAATGACATCCATTTTAGAAGAGCTTCAGAAACCTAGTGCCTTTAAATCAGAATTCTTACAAAAGTTAACTTTCTTTTGGAATTGAATGACCATTCTGCATCCAACTTGACCTAGCACTCAGAAGAGAAATGATGGAGAACAAGGTCTCTAGGGTCTCTGTGTTTTCCAGG
Organism: Regulus satrapa; assembly: GCA_013396955.1. Lineage (NCBI taxonomy): Eukaryota > Metazoa > Chordata > Aves > Passeriformes > Regulidae > Regulus > Regulus satrapa. Next base: position 701,425 of record VWZN01013899.1, read on the forward strand.
TCAGCCTGGGGAATATGGAGAGACTCATCAGCATCCTTCTGGAGTAAGTAAGCCTGGGACCTGATGGGAATCCGAAGGCAGGATTTGAAAATCATTTAATCTGCCAGAATGACATTAAAATCGAAACATCTCTGGAAAAGATTTAGACATTAATGGGTAGGCAAATTGAGAATAGAATGCTCAACAAAAGGAACAGTGTTGTTTTCCACTCCAGTTGGATCCACTGGTAATTCTCTTTGCATACCATAAAGCAGTAGTTGGTATGTTTCCATGTGACTTTTTTCTTTTTTCGAATTGGAGTTTTTGGTTATTATAAAATTTCTTTGGTTATAACTATTGATTTAGAAAACAAAAACCTCTTAATCAGCCAAGAGTTAAGAAATAGAATTAAGACTGTTGAGGCCATTATAGTTCAGTCCCTGTGTACATTATGAGATAGTCTTTAATTACATGATCTCATCCTTTGTTTTCCCACAGGAATGCCTCATTCAGTGTGCAGGATGAACAGTGCTTGGAATGAATCAGCACGACACAGTGAAAGGGTCTGTTGTTTGCAAGACTCATCTCAGTTTTGTTGAGGAAGTTGGGATATGTGTTTCAAATGAGTTGGGATGTCAAGAAAAGAAAGGATGGTCTTGTAGCTGAGGAAACTGTGTGTTGCCCTGGAGAATGAGTTTCTGTCACTGTCTTTGCCAAAAATGATCCTATGAGGTACTGTATTGGGAGAGAAAAGGCAGAACTCCTAATTTCCTGATAAATCTGTGGGCATGGATCCAAATTCTACACTACCATTATGAAACAAAGTGTTGAATCCAGTGATTACTACTCATCTTTGCACTTTAGGGAAAATGTAGAGTGGAATCACATTAAAAGTTTTTCTGCAAGGGAGTCATATAAATGTGTTTTGTGCTTTCAGCACACCATATTCTACACTCATGATAGCTATTTGAAGTATTAATCAGAGTTATCTGTTTACAAATGTCTAACATTTAGTCACCTGTTAAATAGAAAACTAGAAAAACTCAAAAGGAGTAAGTTAGTCTTTGGTAAATACGGATATGGAATAGTAGTGCAAACTACTGATCATATTAATTACAGGTTTCCTAATTGATTATGACAGTGTGCAATTAGCTTTGACACTCAGATCTATATCCTACTGCACTAGTTGCAAACTCTCTGTGAAGGGCTTTTTTTTTCTTTTTAATATTTTAAAATAATCTAGTTTCATTGTAAGGGATTCCTTTAAAATCACAACCAAAATGAAAGTGGTGTACCAGCTTTCAAGAATTTAATTTGCCTCTGTTCTGTTCTCCATGTACCTCACTGCAGTTACACTGTCCATTTCAACACCGAATTTGAGACATCAATTACAGTGATGTGGTCAGAATTATTTTTCCCACATTCTTGAACCAAGTAGAAGCAATCCACTTTGCCTCTGCTCCTGTGTAACTAGGTTTTACTTGGGAAAGGCCTAAGCAATGAAGAACTGAATCCACACTGCACTTAAAAGTTGCAGTGCAAGCTCCAATCTGCTCCGATGAATTATTGCTAAAATGTGATTTTTTTTTCCAAATCATTGTAACCATAAGATCAAATTTTTTTTCCCCCTCCTTATCTTTGACATCTTCAAACTCTGTTCCTTTTGGCAATACAAACAGGATCTCTGTGTCATAGCTCACAAGGGGATTCCCACCTTTCTAAAATATTATTGGTTTCTAGTCCTCATGCTTTGAAGTAACTGAACTGAAAAGCACTTTATTGTTTTACAGTGGAAAATCAACCTGAGATTCCCAAAATTTTATTCTTATTTTCTAAGTGATTGATTACTTAGCAAGTACTCACATTATTTCTTCATCTATTACATGACAAAATATAATGTACTTGGCAATACATTAGTAATCTAAGAATATTTCCTTGCATAAATGGTATCATTCATCCAATTTGTAAGTACTCTGCATTTTTAGCAGTTTGTTTTAAAGACTTTAATGTTTAAATCCTTTAAAAAAAACTTCAGTAAGAATTTGAATTTTGAATTTACAGCAAGCATTAAAGAAAAAAGGCAAAAAAAAGTGAGATTAATTCAATGGTCCTGCTGGATTCTAATATATTTTAAAGTCATAAAAGGTTATCTTGCTTTTTAAGTAGTTATTAATCATAGAAGCCAGGCAAAAATCATAAACTCGTATCGGATGTTTTTACTTAAGTTTTTATCTACAGCAATCAACCTTAGTTCAGGATAATAAAGACTGAGCTTTATGAGAATATTCCAGGGTTGGGGAGGGTCCGGATGTGGCTGTGGTTGCGAGCATGGAAGTGTGTGTGCTCAGGGAGAGAGGAATATCTCTGACGCCGCAGCCACAGAGACTCAGCCCAGCTGAGTAAGTGAGGCTTCCAGCCAGGGCTATTCTCAACCAAGCAAAGCTCTGCTGGGTGCCACATTGTGAGGTGTACCTTAAATCAAACTTCTCCAAAGCAAGGATATTGAATTTAGAGGGTAGAGAATGACTTTGAGAAGGCCTCTTAAGTCATAGGGCTTATTCTGTTTATTTCCTGCTTATGTACAAAGAGCTGTGAATCTTCCAATAGTCTTCTGGCTCTTACGTTAAAATCAAACTGCATCCTGGAAAAAAAAAAAAAAAGAAGAAAAAAGTGGAGTGGTGGGGAGTGTTTTTTACCTCATCTCTAGCTTCTCTTATTAAAAGTAATAGCTATGGGCCATTTCCAAATGGTCAGAGCCATCTGTTTCCTTAAAACTTTCTCTGGATGAGCTCTGAGAAGCGTTACTTTGATTTTTCCTATATCCTGTATCAACTATAGCAGCCTGATGTAATTCAGGTGGAGGCCAGTATTTCTAAATCTGTCATGACAATGGGATTGTGTTGAAATAAATGAATTCAAAAATAATAGTTAACCTTTTTGGCCCATCGTTAGCCAGAGATGTGTAAATGCAGATACTGTGACAGATCAGGTGACATCAGCTTTTCCTTAACACTAATATTAGTATTTAGCCTGGGGATATAGAAAGTTCTGTGCAATTCATTGCCTTCTTTCTGAATGATCAAATCTCTTTGTATGAGAAGGGCTATAAATACTCTCTTTGTTTATTCTGGGGCCCAAGGGCAAATCTGTGATACAGACAAGATGCTGCAGCCACGGAGTTACAGAACACTCAGCATTCTACTGTGCCATTAATAGGAGCTTCTAAGTACTTTCGAGATGACTCAAAAATAAGTCAGTGTAGCTCTACAGTTTTATGGGCAAATTTATTAGAGACGTGGTGGGAGGGGGCCAGAGATGACAAAAAGTTTTATGTAAGCAAATCTTTAGAAGCAACGTTTTCTAAAGGGTGTGTGTTATGGAAATATATAGGTAAAACTTCCACTTAGGTAAATGCCCTATGTGAAATCCCCATCTAAATTAAATTCCCTAACTCAAAAATGTTGGTTGTGAGCCAGCCAGTGCTGAGACGTCTCTGTAATCAAGGTGCTTTTCACTTGTAGTGAGGAAGGATAATTCCAGTCCAGATAGATTCTGAAACTACCACTGCAAAAAACCCACAAGCTCCCATCTGTTCTGTTTCACTTAGACCAGCTGAGACTGCCCACGATCAATGGCTGTGAGCAGCACTTGGCTTTATCAATAGATAAAGGCATAGCACCAGGTTCAAGCCTGTAATGCAAATTAACTGTTGGGCTACTCCTGCCTTCCTGGGACACAGATTCCATCACACTCTTAGATCAAGCAGACAGATCATATGTTCTCTTTTGAACTCTCTTTGAAAAGTAGATGGGATTTTTTCCTTTATCATTCCTTTTGGGCAGTGGTGTCAGACTCTCTGTACCAGATTTAATGTCATTCTTGAGCAGTTTGTAGATGACTTTTTTTCTTGTGTTGATTTTTTCTTATGTAGTTAAGTTGTTTTTCACTACTCTGATAGGAAGCTAGCATATCCAATAACAAATTATTTTGAAGTGCTCTCTTAATAGCCTCCTGGGAAAGAGGCTACTCATTCCTTTGATGGAATATATGCACCATTTCAAGTGATGTCCATATATACTTGAGCTTGTAATAATGTCATTGATGTTTCCTTTTTATTAATTGAAAATAACTTGCCTCATACATGTTTGGACTGTGTTTCTCTTTCATGGGTATGGGAGGTTGATAATAATTTTGTTTGACTATTTAGTTAATATCATTCTTCAATCAATCTTTATGCCTGAGATCCCAGAAACAATTCTTGTTGTTGTGCTTTATTTATGACCTTGTATTTCACACAATTCATTTTCATCCAATTACTATTACTTTGGCTTCCAAGGTCATTCACTTCTAGCATGGTAGTACAATTCTCTTCCACATGGATAACTCATCTCAATACTGTATTATCAGCAGATCTCAGCAGTAGATTTTCTTTTGTATGATAAGTTTATGAATGAATGAAAGTATTAAATAATACTTGCTCTATAGTGGCTTTCTGAGAATCCCAGTAGAAAATCAAAAGAACTTCTTTAGGTCCCATTTGCCATCTCTGTAAAGAAGGTAGACTCACAATTTATTTAGCATTTATTTAACTGAATTGTTTATCCTTGTAACATTTGAGGAACACTTGCAAAGCTTGAGTTTGCCTCTATAGAGTTAATATTTATTTGAAGGATAACTGCAATAAAAAAGTTTTAAAAATTCAAATGGGTGCATAGGAAAATTATGTAGGTTTTTGCAGTACATTTCTTTTGGTTGCATGTATGCAATGTAGTAGTGAATCTTTCAGTCTGACATAGGTGGTGGAAGACAAACTGGCAGCATAAAAGTTGTCTTTCATGTGGAAAATGACAAGTCTGCATGCCTTCTTTCTTTGAGAAGAAAAAAATATAGATCTCTACAACAATATAAAGCAATGCTGACACCTACAGAGAATGTATGTAAATATCAACTTACAATTTGCATTTTTTGTGAGAGTTTCCGGAATTATTTGGTTAAAGAACAAATGACTTACAGTAAGCTTTTATAACGATTCAGAAAAAAACAGATCTTTATTTTCTGCTTAGATAAGTCTTCTGTAAATAAGATACAGAAATCTGAACAGAAACCATACACTTTAAAAAATGTATCATTTACTTTTAGTAATATACACTTTCAGTTGCCTAAAAATATTTTTAAACAAATAGGTTCTTTTAACAATGAAGGACCCAACAGCCTTGAACCAAGCCATCAGCCTGATGTACATTGCTGCACAGAATCAGGTTTACTGCCTCTGAGAGACTCTTTGCCCTCCCCTGCCTCAGTGTGACACAGCAGGATTATATTGGTATTTAGAGGGTTTGCAGCCTCTCTGCTCAGCCAAACAGTTCTACAAAAAGTCCTGGTTTCCCATACGTGGGGCAAAGTTAAAGAAATATTAGCCGAGCTAATTGAGGAGAGATTTTATAGGAGAGACACAGCTCTTTTACTGACTGCTTGTTCACTAATGCACTATTATGGGTTATGCAAACTGTGATATTTGCCATACTGCTGCAGAAAGGTGAGCTCCTTTCTTTCCTTTGAAGTATATAATAGGTAGGTGTTTTAAATACATAAAAGAAGTATAACTAACAATGAATTTTCCACACTAGTCATTTTCTCAGAGGCAATTTATAGGCTTTGACAGTATGTCACTTAAAGTGGTGATTTAGCAAAGCAAGCAATGGATAGGAGGCACTAAACCATGTAAAAGAAACTTTGGAAAAATAGGAGATGGCAGTTGCATGCTTGTCTAACATTCATATTATCCATGCTCCCATTATGCAAACCTCTGGGAGAATTTCAAACATCTGTGAGAATTTCAGCTCTCAAAGAAAATCGTTGGAGTGAGTTCAAAGTAGGCTTTTAACTCTGACCTGCTGAAGATCTTTTAACTTTTAGTTTTGGTTGCAAGCAGATAGAAACTTATAGGAAGACTGGCTGAATTTCAGTGTAGTTTGTTTTAGAAAGCTATAAATTGAAAGACAATTCTATTCATCAAGGGCAAGCCATAATTATTTTGATATAAGAAACTGAATAAACTCCATTCTAGGCCTCTGCTACTTCTTTGGAAATGAATATATCACAAGAGATTAATATGTCTCTTTGAAAACCAGGCACATTTCATGTCATAGAATCTTTTAATCTGACAGATAACAGTGCTTCCCCAGTAAGATTGTCAAGATCTTTCCACTAAAAAAGTAAAATTAATTTCTATTGCATAGTCACCATATCAAAGTTCTGGCATGCTTATTATTAGCATTCAGTAGAATTGTTTGCATGTTTTATTCGGTAATTGTAGGAACTAAATCGGCACACTGCCTCCTTTCCTTGCTGTATACAAGTGTGTGTACAGCATGTCTCTGTACAGAAAACAGTTTGATATTTGCCATTGTGTATATTGAAACACACATTCTGATGCACGTACACCAACGGGATCCCAGCTGAGGGAACTGAACCAAGTGAAGAAATACCCTTTTCAATAATTGCATGTTTACATTTCCAGCCTTCAATTCGTGGAGTGTTTAAAACAGAACCAATCATTGTTTTAAACTCCATTGTTCCGGTGGATCTGAGCATGATGACAGCAGCAAAAAGCTTAGCTTGCAAATTTGCGTGCTGTGAGACGAACTTCTCACCAATGTTTTCCTAGCACCAGCAGGCAAACAAATACGTTTCCCTACTGATCGTTGCTATTTGCAAAGGCTTAGGCCTTACATGCGGATAATTAAGGAGAAGTGGAATTTTCTTTCTCTCTTTCCTTCCTGGGGTGGTTATGTAGAAGATGAGCACTGTCTCTCGTCTCGGCCTGGAGAGTTTGCAGCAGCTTTTTTTTTTGTCAAGTTGTGACACAATCAGCGCATTGTTCCGAAGCAACCCAAGGCGAGGGTTGTGGTGTTTTTTACAGCAGCATTCGCTCGGTTCACGGGGGAAACGGGACTCCCATGGGAGATGGGATTCCCGCGACCTGGAAACCTCCGGGCCGGGGGCAGGGGCGGTCCTGGCTCTCACTAGGGGTCGCAGGATGCCAAAAAATCGCCGCTTGCTCCGAGGGCAGGGATGCCCCCGCGGGTCCGCGCCTCACCTCCGATGGCATCGCCAGCAAGGGCGGAGCGCTGCCCTCTCTCCCGTGGCCCTGCTCGCTGAAACCGGGCTGTGCTCGGACAGGAGGGTTGAGACCACCCCGCTGTTAGCTGCGTGTGGTGGGTGATCTCTAAAAAGGGCCTGTCGCTGGTACAGGGGAGAGTGCTTTTGTTGCAGATCTTAACGTGGACGTTTAGAGGAGACCTGGTCAGGGAGTGTTTTCTATATTGCTCTCAGTAAGAGCTCACTGTTGAAAATTAATTATTAAGTTTCATTTGTAAGTACCGGTCTCTTCTTTCACACTGATTCCTTGCTTGTGGTCTCTGGCTATCTACCCGATTAACTCAATTATGTGTACACTGTCTGAATAGCTAATGTAGGTTACTTCAACATGATTCCTTGGAAATGTTCTGATAATAAAATATAATCACAGATTAGTTTCGGAAGAGAGCTTCCTTGTCTAGCTTGCAACTCCTTTTTAAACCAAACCTCAGACGTGTTCCTGTATTTTTATTTCCCGAATAAACAGATATCCTGCTCCTGTGGTGACACTGATGATGGAAGTTACAGAAAGAAAAGTGAAAACAACCAAAGATCCAAATTTGCTGATGGAGACACCTGGCAAGGTGATCTGTTCATTTAAATGAATGGAACTTGGACAGGAGTAGAGAACTTGTTACAAATACATCAAGCAGCTGTATTTAAATCAAATTAAATATGCAAATAATAAGCCACGTATTCAATAGTTTGAAATTTGACACTGAAGAAATAATTACTTATAAAGATAAAAATGAAAAAATGAAAATAATTACTTATAAAGATAAAAATGAAAAAGACTGACAAATGAATTGACTGAAGTATCAATTTCTATAGAGAGCTGACTGACAAAATAATGGGTTTCAGCATATTTGTGACAGGTTACAGGAACAGAATACAGAGAGAAGAAAGCAGGTTTAAGAAGGAGGAAAAGTAGTAGTAGCAGAATTTCTCATAAAATGAAGGCTCTTTGAATCATTCAGAAGTCATTATCTCTTGCTTTAATGTAGGCTAGTCTTCGACCAGGAGTATTTCTGATTATTTTCACTGCTAATATTTTGTGCAAAGTTTATCTGCAATGTCTGTCCTGCGAACTGTAGCTCATGTCACTCACCGAAAAAGAGGATCCAAGCAGATACAAATTTGGCTACGGTATATGAAGGTAGGGGGGGTTGTTTTAGATGCTGGAAATGAAGTGCAGTTTTTATATGATAAGTGCAATTCTTCAACAAATAAAATGCAAATGCACACAAATACTTAAAAAAATAAAGCTTACCTGTTGTGCAGTTCTACATAATAATAAACAGGAATACAATTGTACACCTTGATTCTTAAGCTTCGTGCTTGATGATTCTGAGTTGTTCATATATTCAGTGTTTTAAGCCTGTACTCATAAAATAAGGGCTTCAGTGACTAATCTGACAAGGGCATTCCTGCCAGCACATGGGAAACACAAACCTAGATGTCTGGAGAATGTATAATAAATCTGACTCTTTGGAAAATCCTCACTGCTTTTGCAGTGAGAATGGATTCTATTAAATGCAACACAGAACTGTGCTTGCTCAAGTGGTACCTGGGATGTGTTTCACTCTTTTCTTGGAAAGATAAAAATTTTATGTAAATGCTGGTTCCAGATTCTGGAATTACTTTTGGAAGTGCTTTGGTCTCAGGGTTTAGTTTGGGTCCTTTATATTGAGTATTCATATATATGCACCCTCAACTGACAATAGCTGTCTCTAGTCAGTCATCTGTCACATCTCTAGTATTGCAAATTATATAGCTTTGAGATGAGGAGGAAAAAAATGAATTGCAAGAGCTTAGGACTCTAATCATACTGAAGGAAAATTGTACTAAAATGGCCGTGAGTTAAGCTTAAATTGTAAAACATGTGTATTCCAAATATATGTGCGTAATTACTGTGAAACATGCATTATTTACAGCAAATATTGAATGTACCTGCATGAAGCCATCACCTTGGTGAGTGAAAAAAACATTCCGCTATAAAATACAATATAATCCCTGAATTCTCCAGACAGAGGTTATTAATTATTGCTGCATGGTGCATCAGTGCCTTCTTTGGAAATAAGCTCTTGCTGGAAAATGTTCTAGTGTAGTAAAGAAGAGTGCAAATAATTTTGGATAGGACTGGATAATGTGGATGCAATTAAATTAGTTTGCCATAGACATTTACAACTTATGACACTAAAGATAAGAAAAAGGTGCCAAGTAAGACACCTTAGGAATATGAGAGTTGGTTTGGTGGGGTTTTTTTTGTTTGGTTGGTTCGGTTTTTTTGTTTGTTTTGGGGTTTTTTGTGATTTTGTTTGTTTGTTTGTTTTTGTTTTTATAGCTGCACCATAAAATTCAGGGGGTATTTTACTACTTGTATTAATGAGGAATATGTGTTAGTGTGGAAAAAGGTAAAAGTTCTCTGCTGTTTAGAGAACTTTTACAAGTATTTCTACAGCTAAAGCAATGCTGATAATTACAGGACAATATTTCTGTCGTTGATGCTGCTTGTATCATTGTTTCATGCTGCTTCCTTTAAGACAATTGCTGTTCTTCTTCCCGGGTGCTGGTAATAGACCTCATTTATTCTCAGTGAGCCAGAGTTAGAAGAATACATTGTGTCTATGTAGGAACCCAATTAGGGCAAGGTTCCTCTATTTTCTTTGATTCTTTACCTCCAGTGTCAGTGTAGCATAATTTCTGCTGTAAGAGCCGGAGATGTTATAAATGATAAATCACAATGTAAACTAAACCAGAGGTTTTTCATCTGAGTGGCACATGGCTCAAAACAGTAACTCCAGATCGTCAGGGCGCTGAGCAGCCTCGTCTTCTAGAAATGAATGGAAGATCAAAATGCTCAGCAGTCACTCAAGATCAGGCTCATTAGAGGCTTTCTTCTGTCAAAAATCATCCACTGACTCCCAGCTATGTGACAGTATGCTGAATACTGGAGGGTAAGATTAACTTTGTATACCTAGTCAGTCAAATAACAAATGTCACATCTGAGTCTAACAGCAACATTTGTTCATAGAAAAACAGGTCTGGGATGTAGTACTATAATTTTTATATTTTATTACACTTACATTGTGATAGAATTGCCAAAGAAACTATGTTCACCAGTTACCAGTGTCTACAATGAAGGCTGATAAGGGACCCTGATAAGCCCCGATACAAGTCAAATGCAAATTTGCTGTCAACTTTGACAAGGAGCAGCATCTTACAAAGTTGAGAATCTGATCCTAAATGATTTATCAACTTGTAAAAATAAACTGCAAACTTCAANAATAAAGTAAACCAAACAAAATCAAGCTGACAAACATTTAGATGCCAGTTTTTCATCTGGCAATCTCTATCTATATTCCAAAGAACTGCAAGCTAAGCTCTACTAAGCTCAAAGCTCATAGACTTTGTTCTTTTAATTAAGAGAAGGTCAGGATGCCTCCTAATACTTGGAATGCAGCTGTTTTCAGACAAGTGAATATTTAATATGACCTCTTATACTAACCTCCTATACCTTCTAGCTTTGAACATTGCTTAAACAATTAAGGTCTTCTGGCCCTGTGTTTAAATAGCTGTCCACAGCTACTGCAAATTGATTTATTGCTTGATGAAGATCAGGGATGCTGAGCAAACACAGAACAGTTTCTAATTTAAGTAGCTCGCCAGTGGTTTTGTTGTTGCTTGATTACTTGTTTTGACATCAGTGTATGTTATCATTGTGGTTTTGCTCTCTGCAGCTTTTAGAGGATTAAAAATGGAGAAAACATCACACAAAACCATGTTATAAACACAGTCTGGTTGAGTATTTAATATTGAATTTTCTTGACACTCTCTGCCAGTAGATATTTTTTTACGTTGCTTATACACCTTTGCTTAATTGTGAAGATTTGGTATGATATTTTCCATGCATAATGTTGGCTATGAGCTGATTTTCAATTTTAATTGCTTTATCAATCCTTCCTTCAGAATGTTAGCTTAAATTATCAAGGTATTTGAAAATGAAAGATGGAAATATATGAGTCTGATCCTAATAAAAAAATCACAGCAGTATGTTGGGAAGGGCTTTGGTATGCTCAGCCTGTAGGAAATGTAATTAAATCTTGAGCAGAATAGAAAGGAGAATATCCATCCTTATGTAAAGAGATGCATCATTTTTTTTCCCTCTTAACATTGGTGTGGACTTGCAGGTCATCACAGCCAGCCTTGAATAGATGCAGTTTTAGCAGCTCTCTTACCTGAGTGTGCCACCTGCACTTGATCATTTTAAGCAGTGCCTTGCTTGGATCTGCAACTTAATTGAGAACAAGCCGTAATTTCAGATGCATAATCCACCTCAGTCATACCTGTGGGATGGGGAGGGGAAAGTTGTCTCACTTGAATAGTTGGGGAGGAAGAACTGATGCTGCAGCACGGCACAGCCAGCAAAAAGCTCCTGAGAAAGAATGTTGTGGGGTGTGATCAGGAGAAATCAGCAATTGGAATGATAGGCCTATTTTGGGACAACAACATTTTTCACTTAAGGAAGCTGTGCCTGAGAAGTAACAGAGGGAAGAGGTAGATGGAAGGTAGCAAACAAGCAAGAACTGCCTGAACACCAATGGAAGGGCTGGAGTGAGGACTTTGCCTCTGCAAAAGGGAAATACAGTCAAGGAGCAAGACCAGCTTTGTGGTGCACACCTGGAGTAAAGTACAGACAAGGAGAGTGGATGTCAGCATAACTAAAAGTTAAATCAGGTGAGAAGACAGAAGAGAAAGATAACTAGGTAAAGAGAGTGAAAACAAAACAGCAGCAAAAACAACAACAGCAAAAGAACCCTGCATAGCTAAAGATGAATATGAGAAGTCCCAGAACAAGATTAAAGAAAAGTGCAACTAGGGCAGCTGGAACTGGGATGAGAATCAAATGCTAGTATTCAGTAGATAAGAAAAACAAAAATGGGATCAGCCAAGACTGAAGAAAGAATGAAGACAGGTTTGAAATAACACGCCAAGATAAGGCAAAGCACGGACATGGGAAGCAAGCAGATGGAAGTGTGCTATTTAAAAACACGCTCTCCCAGAGTTTGGAAGGGATCCCAAGATTCTCTCTTCTGCTATGAAATCCAGTGGTGAAGAGAGACCTCTTTTCAAAAGGCTAGGCCAAACACAGCAGGACATATTCATGCTAACAGGTACTGTGTTGAGCAGCAGAAGATTCAAAGCAGTGGAGTATGTGGGTATCATTAGTGATGGGGCTGCTGCTGGCAGGAATCTGGCTGTGTTTATTCTAGAAACTGAAGGAAGCATTGAAGAAAAAGAATTATGGGAAGACAAGCGGTGTCAAAAGTCTTGAGAGAGCTGAATGGTTTTAAATTTGTGTCTTTGCTCTTGTCTCTGCCACAGAGTTCCTTGGTAGAGCTTTTAAATTACACTTCTTAGTAATTTGCTTCTCATTTTCAGATGCTTGAAAACTCCAGGGTTTGATTAGAGATAGTTAGTCACTAACTAAAATTACTACGAAGTGAAAGCAGTGGGAACCAGGCCTTGAAGAAAAAAGTTTTTCTATAGTGCCCAAGTCCGGACAGGTCTGCAAGATATCAAACCTTGTAATCCATAACTTTTTCCCAAATGTGATATTCATATCCCGTCACAATCTGAGATCTCCATTATGAAACTAAAATAGTTAATATTTTTGAAGCCCATGAATACTGTAGCAACAAGGCCCATAAAATGCCCACGAGGAAATGAATAACTCTGTATGCAGAGTAGGATCTGAATAAACGCATAACGGATAAAGCACGGGGCATGCTTTCAAAAATAAAACAGAAAACATAACATTGAAGGGCTTTTTTGCTAATTAAGCACAGAGGTTTGTAGGAAAAAGTTGAATGTGAACATGCAAGGAGCAACTTTCATAATATATGAGTACATGTAGGAGAGAAGGGAGAAATATGGTTTCTCAGGTGAGCTCACTGCTGTTAGCATCATGTGTGCTTGATTTTTCACTCAAAAAGTTTAATTTTAGTTTATATGGTTCACTCAGTATAGTGTTACAATTGTGTAAAGATCTGTTACAGTAACCTTTTTATTTGTCTTTATTTGACTTTTATTTGTCACAATGCACTCTGAACTTCAGTATTTCCCTACAGAATGACCACTTGGGGAATGGGAAAATACCAGAACATAACTGCAGCTGTTTCAGAAGTGCTCTAGGTACACCAGAGCGAGTACGTTTATCAGGAGATCGAGCAAGAAGGTAACCAGCCTCTGCAGAACTTGTCTGTTTTATCCTCCTGAAAAGTCCCATGAGTCCTGGTCCCAAGGAGCTGCCCTGCCATGGTCTTCAGCCTTCAAAGTCTTAGGCATGTGCTGAGCTTGACGTTTGTGAATAAGCCCATTGTGTCCACCCACCTAAAACTCCATGCTAGATGGAGGCCTAAGCAGCAGACAGATAGCCAAAGAATGAGGAGGAGGTGTGAGCAACGATGTTTCATACGTATTTTTTTTTAGTTCTGTGATTGTGTTTGTCTTTCGTACATACTTGTCCCTTTTTAAAGTTTTTTTCTGGTTTTGGTTGTTTCTTTTTTGTGTAGGAAGAGCTAAAAAGCCTCCAGCTTTGTGGATGGAAAAATAATAAAAATAAAGAAATAAGTATATAAATACCACTACCACTTTGAACATAACTGCATTTACCATTATCTCTGTCCCTGTAATATACCCACAAATCAGGAAATTTAAAATAAAAAGGAAAATGGCTTTGTTGTTGCTGTTGTTGTGTTCCTGTGGTTGGTTTCCTTCCAGCTTAAGCATTCTGTCTTCCTGGCTATGTATTCGTTTCTTTGGAAACGGCTGTAGGATGAATTTTTTGATTGACTGTGTTGTCAGATGGATTATCAGAGTTGTGAGCTTTTTGGAATGGTAGACATGAATGTGTGATAAGGAAAAAATATTTTTTACTTAAAATGTTCCAAAAATTTGCATCATGAAAGGATCTAGGTTGAATAATTAACAGGTTACTTAGGGAAAAAGTTTTTTTGTTTTTGTTTTTCTTTTTAAAATTTATTTATTTTTTATGTGGAACATTTTGGTTACTAGGAAAAAATTCTTTTATTATAAAGAAAGCTTTTTACTAATGTGACTGATGGGAATATTAATACCTAAGCAATGTAGAATAGCTTCTGCGGAGCTGCAATGCATATTTTAAAGAGTAATTCTGATGTGTAGCTGCTCTGGGTTACAAGCAGAAAACAGCTTTCACCCTGACATATACACACATTTGTTACAGCGCTCATGTGCCCAGATTTCTGCATGACTCCCATCTAGCGTTTCTGAGCTGGTTTCCTGTCTTAGTCAGGGCTCTGCAAGGCCAGCTGTCCCCTTGGTGCTGCTCTGCCTGTGCTGGAGGTGCTGGGGTCGGGGCAGATTGCAGGTGACGTCAGGGCCTACCTTGCTGGGAGAGTTAATCTCCTGCTGCAGAGGCTCTAATCATCTCCTCACTTGGGAGGCTGGCATGTTGAGGGCTGCGTGTTGTACGTTCCTCTTCTTGGGCTGTAAAGCAATCAGCAAAGCCGGTGGTGCTAAAGCTCTGTTGACAAACACGTGCTTCCTAGACAGAGATGGTTTCTTTTTGGGGTGGTGCAAAGTCAAAAGAAAGGAAATTAACTTTTTGAAGGTGTGTTTATATGAAGCCAGAGCAAGCAAAGTAGCAAAACCAGGTTAGGGGGAGTCCACTTTTTCAAATGAGCATGTAATTAATAACATTGCAAAATAAGCTGTTTCCTTTGCAGACATTAAAAAAAATAGCAGAAACCATATTTCACATAGGATCAGCCTGGTTTCTTTGGCAAAACACAGCCCACCAAACCATGACACTGCAAGCAGAGGTATCCCTCAGCCCCGACACTGCTCCGAGGGACTGACAGAAAGGGTCTCGACATCCTCGGAGTCAGTTCCAAGTGTCGGAGGTGGCCGATCATAGAAAGTATATTGAGGAAGAGGAGAAAAGAGCAGGCCACAAGTTTCTCTTGCTTTTCTTTAATCTGGTATATGGTGTTTTTTGACGGTTTTATGACACATAGCAAACGGAACTGCCTGGACAAAGATTTTCTAGTGAAGGCTGCACCTTTTCAGTGGCAGCTACCCATTCCTCGGCTTTCAAGTTTGGAGCAACGAGACCGAGTAAGGAGCAATGTGGACACAACCTGGATGCCAAAAATATGAAGAAACACACGAATGCTTCAAAGACACTGCCGCTATTCGGTGCCAGACCTCTTAATATTGTTAAACTCCTATTAGCTCTGTCTTAACCGACCTTTCCAGTGGCGACCTGCCGAGAGTTCCTATCCATAGCAGCACTAACCCTTCATTCGCAGGACGGCAGGGGCAGAGCGCCCGGGGAGACACCAGAGGTTTTGTCATCCCAAAGGAGGCTTTGCACCTTGCCCCCCACCCGTATTTTGGGGGCAGCTGAGTATTGACAGCGGGCAAAGGAAGCGGTGCCCCCGTCCCTCGACAGCAGAGCGTGCCCCGTCCCGGAGTTCGTGTGAGCGCTTTCGGAAGGGATTGTCTCCAGGTTTTTCCAGCCCTGCCACAGAAGGGAAGGCTACCGGGAGAGCCTGTGCGGGCTCGGACGTGAGAGAAAGACGCGGCCACCTCTCCGCGGCAGCTCTTTCAAAAGTCCGTGTTAAATGCGACACCCCGGCGAAATGGGAGCAGAAGAAACACCCCTCTACCCGCCCCTCGTCGTCCCCCCCGCCCTTTTCCATGGAAACTCGTAAAAGGAGGAGGCGTAGAGTTTGCTACGGAGAAGTCTCACCTTGGTCTGAAACAGTTTCAGGCGTTTCTGCAGGATCCGAGCTGCCCGTCTCGGGGGAGGGGAAGAGGCAGGCAGGGAGATCTCTAGCTACCTATATATGCATAGATACAGATTTTTTTATTTATTTTTTTTTTTCCCCCCCGCTTGATCTTATTTTATTCCAGCAGCACGTATCTCCGCCCCTCCTCCCCCTCCCTCTCCAGGTTGATCGGCTGAAATGAGG
>VWZN01013899.1:718420-761567 GCA_013396955.1 Regulus satrapa
GGGCGCGGGCAGGGCGCGGAGCGGGACGCGGGCAGCAGCCGCCGCCTCCTCCTCCGCGGGAAGTTTGCCTGGGGTTTGACAGAGGCGAAGGGAAGCCCTGACAGACAGGATCTCCCGGCCTGAGTCCACCCCCTGCGCCCACCCACACACCCAGCGACTTTTCCCTGGCGAGGGAGCAGGGGGGACAGCGGCGCTCATGCTCCTCACTCTGTGTCGCACCCGTCTGACCGGGGCTACCTAGGGAGCACCGTCTCTTGGAAGAACCTCCAGGTGGAGAAGGGAAAACGTAGCGACCTCCCCCAAAACCTATGGTTTCTCCATCCCTTACCCTCCTTTCCCAAGCCGGCGTGGACAGCAGAGCCGGCCGCCTAGTTCCCCCTCGCCCTGCTCGCCACCTCTCCGCCCGAGGGAGGATGAAGATGCTTTGCTGGAGGATGGCACTGTGGCTGGCCGGGTGGACTGTCTGCGGGAAGCCTTCTCCCTGCTCTGGCCTCGATTATGACTACACTTACGATTTCACTGAAGAGGATAAAGCCGAGGCGATAGATTATAAGGATCCTTGCAAAGCCGGTAAGTGACTTCCACGTCTAATGCAGCTCCCCGCCCCCTCCCCAGATGGTGACTTTGTCTCGGCTTTATTGACGCGGGCTGCGAGCGGGGGGAGTCCCGGGCTCACCTGCTCCCTCCCGGGCAGCGGCGGCGAGCGCAGCCGGAGCCCTGCGGAGCCCAGCCCCCGCCGCTGGGGAAGGAACCCGGGACCTGCTTTCCTGGGACTTCCCGCTCACTTCCCTGCGCTCTCCGGCTGGGCTGGGAGAGGGGCACGGCGG
Source organism: Regulus satrapa (assembly GCA_013396955.1). NCBI lineage: Eukaryota > Metazoa > Chordata > Aves > Passeriformes > Regulidae > Regulus > Regulus satrapa. The sequence goes on from VWZN01013899.1 coordinate 719,248, forward strand.
GCAGGGCACGGCCGGCCGAGGAGCCCTGGGGTCACGGCACCGCCGGAGTCTCCGAGAGCGATCTCGGCGGGGCTCGGAGGTGTCGAGGCGGGACCGTGCCCCGCGGCACCAGCCGGGAACACGGAGCGGCCGGCCCGGGCTCCGCCGGAGGGTGGCGGCTTCTCCCGGGGTCCCGGTGCCGCCTCCACCTCCCTCTCGCCTTCTTCCCTGCGAACCTGTCTCTGCCCGGCCCGTGGATGTGGGTGCGATGATAGCGCGGCTCCAGAGCTGCCTGCCGGGGCTTCAGCCGGGCGAGCCCCGCTCCCAGAGCCCGCCCGGGGCGGGCTGCGGGCTGGTGCTCCGCAGCGTGCGCCGAGCCTGACAGATCCCCTTTCAAACTGTGCGGGAAGAGCTGGGTTACGGCCTCTTCCCACTTTGTATTTCTCACTTTGTTGGTTTTCTAGAACGGTTTATCCTGCTGATGTAGGACTGCAGCCTCTTTAATGCCAGACATAGTTCTTCACCCAATTAAAGTTATCAGTAACAAGAACTGACCTCAGGAACCGGGTTCACTGGTATTTCAGTAGACAAGTGTATCTTGGCGATGCTTTTTTATCCTCCCCAAGGTGTTATCAACAACAGCGGTTGTCCTGGTTGTCCGTTCCCAACAGCCCTGTTGTGAAACAAGTGCTCAAGTTTTCTAGCAGCCTCCTTTGCATTAATTAGTTATTATATATCTGCAGACTAGTTCAGCCAAAGGTTGCGTTCACTATATCTGTGCGGTTTTTGTTAATTTATTGAGGAGAATGTGCTGTACATATATGCCAAATATGCAGACACTCTGTTTTTCTAATCACAAAAATATTTTGTTCCTAAGTGTGAATTGTTAGGTCTGACTCGCTTACAACTGAAGAATGTTCAAGTTCAAAAAAAACAGAAGCAACTACAAACAAGACCTTATTTTTTCCTTAATTAGCACTCACAAATAGGCATAAGTAACTGGTCATTTTTAACCTAAACTCTTTTCTTCTGGTCTGTAATTCTTTAAGGAGATTCATACGCATAATTTCATATAATGAGAAATGCGTATTTACTCTCAGTTTGCTGTGGGATTCTTGTTTCATAGTGGGAATAATTAGCAATTATAATTCATGATACTAAGTGTTTTGAGGTTATGCATGAGAGAAAGACAACAGTAGGAGACTGCAATTTGATCTGCATTGCCAATTCTCTGCCATCACTTTGTTTTGCCTGGAAAAAGAAGCATTTATTTGGAAAATTTGGCCCATGGAAACATTTTATTGAAGCTCTTGTGCTGCTTCACAAGTTTAGGGAGTTAGGTACTAGAGGGGCGAGAGACAGGCAGGTGTATGAAGAGTTATCTGGGTGTAGCTCCTTTTAGCCTTAAAAATGGTCACTTTGATGTTCTCTCCCCAGTAAAATAAAACAACATTCTTTTGGTTGCCTCTTAGTGTGTAGAGGTTCTTCAAAAACAAAGATGCTCCTCACTGCTGCACCCTGGGTGCATACCACGTACCCGTAACTTTAAATAAAAAAAGTGAAAGCTCCAGATATCAATGAAACTGATCCAATTTACTTTTCCTGCTAGACCTTCCTTAAAGGCTCTGTTAATCTCAGCCTGTAAAGTATTGGTGCCTGATCAGAGGCACTGGGAGTAGCGGGTGCTCAGCCTCTTTTAGCAGCACGGCCCAAGCGAGTGATCTCCCTAGGTCAGCTCTTATCATCTGGGGGGGGCTCTGGACTTCCAGGAGTAAATTTTACTCATCTCTGCCATTTGGATGGTTTCCACACTGAGGCCCTGTGGAAGGATAAATCCAGGGTTCACTCTCAGGGGTGTGAGATGTTCACACTCAAATTGGTGTGTCACTCTATGCCTAAGGTAACAGGATAAAATAAGAGAATTCTTGCTGAGATAACTCTCGTAAAAGTGTCTCTTTTTATTTTTTAAGCTCTTCAGGCTGATCATCTGGTTATTTGGGTCAGTGTTCTGTTAGGAGCTGGATACAAGTGAATTTCTGCAACTTTGTGAGCACCCAAAGTAAATGATGGCTTTACCTGGTGGATGGCTTCAAAACCTCCAGTGTGTCTTAGACATGCTAGAATAATTTGCCCTACCTCCAAATATTCTGATGCAAGATGGTTTCACCTGTATTTTAGAAGTAATTTGTGTTCAAGTTTTCTCCAGTGAGGAGTTTTCTGCTTAGTTTTTACTCTGTAGACTATGTTTGAAATCTTGTGACAGAAAGTGCTGTACATGAGGCATCAGAGCCATAGTTAGGTGAAGTTATAATTCTATATCACTTTATAGATACCTACCTCTGCTAGAATATATGTTCTTCCAGTAGGTACCTTTCTCCCTGTTCTATTGTGAGAAAACTGAGGAAATTTACCAGAAACACAATGTGACAGCCTCTGAGGGGTTATTTACAGGTATTCTGTGGGATTTTTTATGGGTACTGTATGTATTTTAACATTTTCACAAGGAAGGGATCATTTTAGTGAATGTGCCTACTCTCAGACTGTTGCTTTGACTTAAAATTCCTTGGAGCAGCACAGTGTGGGACACTATAGAGGCTGAAAAGTAGATTTTTTTTTTTTACAATATTTCCAGCTTTATTAAAAATCTGCAGGTAACAGGTGTCTGTCAGATGCCCCGTAGAACCAGGAGGTGTTTCTGGAACTGATGTTGTCATTTGCATCTAAAACAGCAGCTATTTTATGCAACAACCCCAAAGTACAGTCTCAGTAGTGAAGCCAGCACATTGGGAGCCCTGGAGCTTCAGGGAAGAGAGGGGCCTTGAGAAAAGTTGTGATGCTGTTGAGGAGACAACCATTGGAAGGAAGCTGTTGACATTGTGCAGAAGAACTTGATGAGCTGTGTGGTTTCCCGCGGGTTTGTCTGCAGACCTTTAACCTGTGTGTGAATTTTGGGTCATGCTACTCCTCCTTAGAACAGGAACCCTGGCACACTGTAACAGCGGGATGTGATGTAACACAGTTTCTGTGCCTCTGATGTCTCGGATATTTCCTTGTGTCTCTCTGCAGGATATTGCCCTCAGTGTTTACTGTTGGAAGTTCAAGTGTAAGGCATTCTTAGCTCAGCTTTAAGATCCAGTTTGCCGTCAAACTGGGAACACCGTACTCTAAATCTAAGGACATAGATCAGCACTTGTATAATCAGATATCACTCCAAAGAAGAAAATGCTAAGTTAGATTTCAAGGGGCATCATCAGACTTTTCAGATTGCAGCATGAACTTGCATTTATCTGTGGATTCCTGAAGTTTTTCCTTTTTGCCTATTCTTACCATGGTTTATGACTTATTCAGGATATCTGCTCAGAAACATAGTGAGATGGCTAGAAAAATAATTTCCTATCCTGTAATACTTATTCATAACCTGTACTTAATTGATATTCAAGGTTTTTTGAATGCTTTTGTTTTGTTTTTTTCAACAAGTTTGTTTTCCTAAAACAAAACAAAGCAAATAAAAAAGAGGGTGTTCTCTGCTGTGGTCTTCCAATTAAAATACAATGGACTTTGGGAGATGAGGCAAGAAGTCTTAGTTTTGTTGTATAGCCACAGCGCTGAGGTCTGTTTCAGCCTCTGGACAGCTGACTGTCCTCAAATAAGTCTCTTTTAGCATTGTTTGCTGTGAGGTATTTCACTTCCTAAAACGAATCTTAAAGGCTTGGGGAATAAGCTTGAAGCTGAGCTCCTTGGGTTGCTGTTTTCTCTTTTTGTGGGCCTGGTTTTTTGTTTTTGGTTTTTTTTTTTGCACCAGAAATTTTGTCTTGTACTTGGGGAAATTCTCCCAAGGAAAATGTCATTGAAACTTTTACTGTTTTCACTGCAGTTAGTTTGGATTACTCTCCCTGACAAAACCCAGTTAATTTGGATTTCTTTTCCCTTGAAATGGTGCATGAATTGCTTCTATTTTTTCTTTTCTCTCAGAGAAGCAAGATAAAAATGAAAAAAAAAAGAAAAAATACAAAAATAAAAAAAGACGAGCAATTAAATTTACAGCTTTATACCTTGAAATTTGTTTAGCATACAGTTATTTGACTAAGAACAAGCTCTGTATGTATGCATGGCTTCTTCCTTGAGAATTAGAGAAAATTAAGACAGTCTGTTTTCACATGTCCATTTCACCCTCTTGTAAGAATCTAAGGAACTTGTTTGTTTACTTTACACCTTTACAAATAATAATAAAAAACTTTAGAAGTTTGGATTGTCTGTAGGGAAATTAGCATTTCCCACATCACTGAAGTGTCAAACCTAGTAATGTATTTTATTTGTAAAATAGCTGAACAGGAAAGATTAATGATAAATGTTGAGTACAATTATTATGCAGTGTTATCTGTAATTGCAGTCTAACTATTGTTTCCTGATGTTGTAGCAGCAGCTGTCTACATTGCTACATTTTTATTTTAGTTTCCCTCTTGTGCTCTGAGACACAAGTGTGTTCAGAACTGTGTTCAGTTTTAACTGTTCTAATTGTTCTAATCATCTTCCTGGTGATAGGAAAATATCTAAAACCTCTGATTGTATATTTTGAGTATGTTGCATGAGTTAGGTAATTGAGATCTTTCAAATTTATAGTTCAGTCATGTAGTAAACTCTTAAAGCTATATTGTGCAGTTTGTACTAATATAGAGGTTGTGCTGCTAATATCACTTGCCAGATTGACAGAACTGTGACTGTTCATGTAGTGAATGCATAGTGTAGGCAGCTGAAACAGAAACAAGCTTTTCTGAATAGTCTTCCCAACTGGTTTCCATCCTGCTGTGGATAAACTTATAGGGTAAATAAGACTACTGACAAATTTAGCTTTTAAATATCCTCCCCTCTCCCCCAGAATTCTCCACCATTACTTTATCTTTTATGCCCTTCAATGTGGTATCTCAACACCTTTGAAAGAAATTTTTGAGAACATAAAGTCCTTTTTATCCTCAGCTTGATCAAAAATATTAACTGAATATGAAACGCTGGAAAAACTACATTAAATGAGTATGTTTTACGTTCTAACTTTGTGAATATCCTTCCACACCAAAGGTTCAATTTCACGTCCAGACCACTTTCCATAGGCGTCTGTTTCTGAATATATATCCGGTGTGCCAAACCTGCAAGGAGCAGTATTACATCACTGCAAAACGAGTCTCATTGACAAATCTAATTGAGCGTGGAATCAAGTCCCCGAGGCAAACTGTGAAACGTTCACCACACCTGGATGTCTGCCTTATGTCATTCTGATTGCCCCTCTGGACAATAGGGCTGATAGGCTTATGACATAATTTCATTCACTTCTTTTTGGAGAGAAAGTCATGTCTGGGGTGCATGGTAGGGACAGAAGGTCTGTAAAATAGAAGGGCAGTAAGACGGGAGAGTCAGCTTCTGGTTTTCATAAGCACAATGGACTTTGAGGGGAGGAAGACTTCTCTTTTGCCTTCCTGGATGCATTATAGTTGACTAAATTTTATAACAGTGAATGAACAAGGGAAGAAATTAGTCTTTGTTCAGACAAGATGTATTTATCCTTATATAGAAATAGCTTTTTATCATCTGGCTTTCAACCTAGAAAAAATATTATGGTATATATATTTTTGGTTTTAATATATATATTCAGAAAAGATATATTTTAAGAGCAGTGTTACGGAGCAAAACTAAGTTTTGGCCTTTCGAGGATTTCAATTGGATGAGCAGCATTTCATAGGGCTTTTCAGACTTTTCTCAGCCTCTTAAGGATCTTTCTAATCTCCTTGTTTCAGTCATTATTGAATGTAGTCCATACCCCCCATTCTTAACCAGAAGCAACCTCTCTCCACCTCCCTACTACATCTCTTCAGAGTAACAGAACTGAAAGTGTGACTAGAGAAATCTTTGTGTATTTTTAGTTCTGTCTTGTCAGGATATTTTTCTTGGCTGAGAGCTAATGGCCAATCTGTTAATGTGTTTTAATGCATATTCATTCTTTATGTCTGCTGTGTATCTTCTACTTCTTTTCCTATAATTTCCCTCATTATTATTATGACAAGTTCCCTTGCTTCTGGATTCCCCCTTGACTGAATGCACCTTTTACTTGATTTTCAGCTTTTCCCTCTGCTGTCTGACCGGTCTTCTCCTCCTCCCTATTTTCTTCCCTCGATGTGTTATTCTCTTGCTTACAATTATCAGTTATTCCCTCCAAATATAACTTCTAGCTCATCATCAGGCTTTCTGCAAGATTTTCCTCTAGTGCTTTGATAGCCCTGTAGCAGAGAAACTGGACACCTGTGTGCACAGCTGGACGTGAGGAGGAGGAGGAAGATGAGTGGGCTGTGTGTGACCAGCATGTTCTCAGAGGCCTGGATGCTCAGTGGGCTGCAATGATCTGTTAAGCACTGTGCAGCCAATCCTGAAATATCCAGCTACAAATGTTTATACAGAACTCACACATGGACCTTCTTCCTCTGTTGGACCCGGGTAGCTAAATATCAAGATTTGATGCCAAGACATCAGTCCCTGGCTGATGGACAGGAGCAGGAGTTCTCCAAGTGCTTGAAGTGTAGAGGTTGCATAAATAGGAACAGGTTGAGCTGGGGAGTGGGAAGGTGGAGGCTGTGCTGTGGGCATACGGGGAGTGTTGGTGTTCGACCCCGTGTGAGCGACTGCTCCTGCAGACTGCTGTGGAGGCAGCGCCCGCGCAGACAGAAACTCCCAGACGGCTTCTTGGGGGCAGTTCTGCCCGAGTAATGGTCTGCAGGCGCAAATGGTAAGTGGCTATGAGTGAGTATCAGATGTTTGGAAATAGTTGAGTGAGATCAGATGGCTCTTAAAGAGCAATAATGCCCCAAAATGTAGGTTTGTGGGTTTTCTCTTCAATAGTACAAAACAGAGAAAGTCAAGACCAAAGTGCCAAAAAATCAATATTATTCTAAAAGAAATCCTATTTTTTTTCTTGAGGTGTGTGAAATATGATGCCTAATAGGATATGCAGTGTTTATTAAACCAGTTTCTTTGCTATATATAGTTTGATGATAAAAAGGTCCATCAATAATTGAATAGAATTGATTTTGAATTTTTTTCCTTCATTCTGATGGTTATAAGTGATGCCTGATGAGGAAATAATCAGCAAAATCAGAACAGAAAATTGCAAAGGAAGGATGTTTATTTTAAAATTCATTTTAAGTGCATTTAAATCTGGTTTTTGAAATTCTCTGTCTTGCTGTCCTTGTGAATTTCATGTCTTTTCCTACTGAAAATGAATGACAGATACATTGATGCATTTGCAAGGTGTCAGTATCTCTCCAGCCACATTCTTGGATATTCTTGGATATTGTAAATTGTATGGTGGAACTTAACTATCAGCTCTTGTAAGAAGTGAGGGGACAAGGACATCAGATAGCGAGGCTGTATCAAAATAGCTGCACAGGTGAGTTACATTATTCTTACTCTGGTAGCAGCAGTTAAATATATTCCCAATAACAAGTTTAATTGTTATTAAACAAAACCAATTCCTTTTATTGGTGTCTGATATTTCATTAGGTCCTAGTTAGGTACATTCTTGCTGTCATGAGCATTGTAGCAACAAAGATCTTCAACACTTTCTCACTTTCCCAGAAGTGTACAAAGAATTTTGTTTAGGGCCCAGTGATTATCCAAAGAGTGGCCAAAAGGCAGAGCTTCCGATGTTTCCAGATGATGTATTCAGATAAGCCAAGAAAATAATTTCAGATGGTTCTTATATAATATCAAGATTTATTTAAACAGTTTACTTGCAGAGAGAAGTATATTTGCTTTCATGAGGAGTAGTTTTAGAACAACTCTGCGGGTGTGAGAACATGACGATGAACTGCCCAATTTCTCCATCTGGCAAAATGTCCTTATATTTATAACAAATTTGCATACATCTTCTTTTTCACTTCACTTGCTTCTTTCCCTTACTCAACATTACTCTTGCAATCATGCTCTTACTTCAGCTTTATTTGTAGGTAGGTTATGCCACACTACAACCGTTTCCATACATACAGTTCTATATTTCATCCCTTGCATAAATGTACAGGCAAATGGATAAATTAGGCATTTTGTATTCAGGCAATCTCTTTAGCCCTTTTCTAATGAAGACCATAGAGTGTTTCCATTAAAAAATTGCCAGCACCATGTTGAGGGCATCTTACCCATTTTTTATGATCTTCATTTTACTACCAGGATCTTTGATATGTCTATCAGCCCATCCTTTTGTCATAATAAAAACTACTCAGTCTTTAACTACAGAACTCTTCAAGACTCTTGATTCAGGACTGAATTGTGAAATCCTTTTTCTGTTGTTATTGATATGCCATAATTGCATTATGATCTCATAACTTACAGAGATTAATATTTTTTGCTTGTTAATGCAAAAAATTTAAAAAAATTGTTAAAGAAAAGCTTAAAATAAATTGTTAAAGAAAAAAAACACACAATAAACCCTTAGACAAAACATGTTAATTCAGCCTGTAAATCACTATATGATAAATAATAATCACATGATAAACATGAATAATTTTAGAAATTATACAAGAAGATAAAAATAGAAGATATTTGTTTCAACTTCTATAAGTCTGTTAAATTCTGAAGTGGAAAATTCAGAACAGAGACTAGGAGAGGTGGGAATTTTATGCAACAACTTTTAGATTGAAATCTGCTAAAGGATTCCGTGGAGTCAGTATTTGGATATACGATATGACATTTATCTTGGTAGCAGGGGAATCTGGAGGGCTAATATTTAGTGATGGTTACAATAATGATTTTTAAGGGTATATATACCTTAGGCTTCAGATTTCAAGCCAGTATTTAGTAGCTTGAAATAAGGATGAAACCCAATATGTGGCAAGATTATGCCTGTCTACCTACTGCAAATTCTTGTTTCTTTCTGTGAAGCAGCTGGTGGTGACTGCTGTCAAAGACAGGACCTTGGACATGATCCAGTGTTGCAGTTCCTTTGTTCCTCAGCCCTCCCTAAGTGCTATTTCAAAAACTCATGTCTTGTAGCATGCCTAAAAGATAAATGCAATTTAGTTATTTTGGGAGGTGAATGAATTTCAAAGCTCAATATCACTGTAAACACATTGACCAGCTATAGTCGATGAAAATGAACATATGCAAGAAGTACACAAGAAGAAAACTACATTTATCTATGTTTATAGATTGTCAGTGTGGGTCCAGTGGAGGAGAGAGAGACATTTACCTATAAACCACATGTATGCACACACACACCTGACTCCTAAGGAGCTACCACTGATGTGTGGATGCCTACAGAAGTATCTGTAGAGGCTCTTTTAAGTCACGTGTACAGATTGTGTGGGCACTTTTCTTCTTTTTGCTTTCCCCCCACTTGTAGGTGCCAAGGTGTGTAAATCAGACCTAGAGGCCATTGGACTCAGTGGGAGTGGTTCCAATTACTCTAGAGATAATGTTTATAGGTGAATAAGTACTAAGCAGAGCTGACTAATTTACTTCTGTTTACTTGGGTTATGGCTTACTGGTAAGCATGTGCTCACATGTTTTGCAGGCACATCAATGAAGGCAGTTGGATTTTTGCCCCAGTTTCTGTAGTTGTCATCACTAACACAAGAGTATCATGAAATCTTGCATTCAGTGACCTTGTGATTACAGGTTCTTTCTTGCTGGACTGGGGTGTGAAAAAAATCCAGCAGCTTGAAGAGTATCTGATTTTCTCTTTTTTCCCCCTTATGAGAAGCTGCAGGATAAGACTGGATTTTGATTACTGCAACAATTTCTCAATTTTAGATAGGTTTCTTCTTGTCATGGCTGAATACTCTATTAATTGGGCAATCTGATAAATGGCTGAAGATGCTGATGAACTTGATGGTTGCAGTTACATATACAGTTAGTTCCTTATCTGTATAATGTCAAAAAATGTAAAGTTAATGATAATAAATCATTACAGCAGGCATGTGAAACTGGTGTAAATCATGTACCATTAGGTATATTTTGACATGTCCTGAAAGTTTCTTCAGTGGTTTGCAATATCCCCAAATTGATGCATTTTCTAATCCAGAGGCTGCTAGTAGCTAAAGAAATCTTGGAAGAATAGGAGAAACAAGTGTACTAATATCCCCATTTATTTAGTAAACTGAAGAATTAGTTAAAGGCAAAGTAAGAAGGGAGCAGAAAGGTTTGTTTGGTTTTTTTTTCCCCACAGCTGTGTGTAGTTTGGATGGATTGGGAAAGCTCTAGATTGCTGTATAGAACTAAGTAACCTTACAACATAGCCTAACTCTTTGCAAATCCTGAATTTAACCACATAGTTTGTTACTTTTGTGGGGGGTTTTTTTTTGTTTGTTTTGTTTTGTTTTTTTTTTCTTTACTTTTCTGCTTTCTTTCTGATGTTGTTTCTTCAGTGTGTTAAACTTAAGCCATGGCTAGAGTGAGAACTGCAGATAATAAATTAGTCTAGATTTGACTGAGGATTCTTGTTGAAGAAGGTTCTTGACTTTAGTTATGGAACTTTCTGGAGTTATTTGGTAAGGGAAAGAAGTAAGGAGAAAGATACTTCCCTTTCATTAAAAGATTCACTTTCTACAGGTTTGTTTGGATTTTTTTGGGTTTTTTTTTGGTTTTTTTGTTGGTTTTTTTTTTTTTTTAAATCCTTTGATCACTAAATTGCAGGAAAGGTAGAGAGCAGAGAGTGTTTAGGAGAGGGGCTTCCTGGTTTTTTCCAGTTTTCTGCTTGTGTTCTTGCAAATGAAATCCTTTCACACATGAAATACAGGTGAAAATACAGAAACCTAGTCCAAGCCTTTTGGATGTTTTCATTCATAATGCCTTTAATTTGGAAGAAGCTGAATTAAATATGAATTGTAGTGCTGATGGATCACAGTCAGTGTGTTTGCAGAAGTGAAGCATGAGTAAAGAGAATTTATAACATACGCTTCCTTTTGCATTATGGAAGAGAGCCAAACACAAAGATGCTTCCTTGATCAGTAATATGTTTATGGAGATATGCAGATCTTTCATCTAAAGTCAAAATGCTAGAGAGAAATGCAAGCTATGATATGGTGCTTTAAATCAAAAATGTGGAGAGCCAGCTGAAGTCATGACAATCTTTATCAACTTGGACAAAATTAATTTTTCTTGGCTATTTTTTGAGATTTTTAATAACGTGTCTTAGATTATTTGGTGTATGGTATAGTATTCCATCACATATAATGTATTTTTACTGATTCATTGATCTAGACATTCTAGGTTCAAGTCTGTATAAGAAATGGAACAATATTCTGAATTAATTACACTTATAATCAAGTCTTTCCAAATATTTTGATGTCTTTTCCAATTATGAACAAGATCAGATTAAAAAACAGTCATAAGGAAAAAATCAACAAAAATGAACATAAAATCCCTCATTCTAACTACGTTACCTCATAGATGAATAAAAAATATTTGACCCTTGGTTTCTGCTCACATAATCTGTCTTGACTTCATTGACCTAAAATATCCTAGGTTTTATCAGCGGAGAAATGTTTTTCTCCTTCCAACAAGCAGATGATGTGTCATCAAAATCAGCAAAGATCTAGACAAGATTTTTGGATGCAATTGCAAATGCGAACAAAAAAAAGTTAACATTCCCGTTCTTTGTGTGATTCCTTAATTGTGATTCCTTTTATGCTGATTTAGTTTCCCTCCCTGCTTGCCTGAGGAGTCACAGGTATCTCTGTTGGAGGCAGGATAGGTGCTAAGAGAAATCAGAGAGAATGGGTTATTTGCCAGGCAAAGCCAGGTGATCAGGTAAAACTGAGAGACAAATGATAGGTGAATTATCCTGTACTGAGCCCTCTGCAGCCATAGATGATTTCCAGCAGAAATTTGTGTTGAGGGCTTTTATTTTCTGCAGATCAAACTGCCCTCTGTAGTTTATCTGCTGCTGAAGTAGTGACTTTTAATTAATGATATACATATCAAAGCTGCTCGTGGTATTTTGTTTCAACCTGTGGTTCAGTTAACTATGGATTAATTGTTCTTGCACAGACCTTTTGGTTTTGCTTACTGTCAGTGCTGAGGACTGTTCAGTAGCTCTTACACCTGGTAAAATGCTTTCGACTTATAAAGATTTTGTGTCAGGAGGTTTGTTACACTTTTTTTTTTTCTGTGAGATTTGTCTAGGAAAAGGCAGCTAACTTCCTTGCAAACTTTGAATTTAATCTCTTTGGACATAGCTAAAAACAGCACTGCCTCGTACCCTGCTTGGGATACAGAAGGTCCAACAGGTAGGATGTGGATGAACCTGCAGCAATGGTGTGTTACCCTGGGCTGTGTTGGATGGGCTGTGCTCTGGGCAGGGACCCACAGCAACGAACAAAGGGGTTTTGTTTGGGGTTTTATTTCCCTTTATGATCAAGTAGTGTTTTTTTTTTTTTAAATCTGACTTTTGTGTCCTGGTACATTTATGTGTGAATACTAAATGCATTATGTTTCTGTGCAGCAATGTATAAGGCTGAATTCTTCACTCAGGATGTACAAGAGACCTCAGGATCTCTTGTTACTTCTAATGAGGTGAATGGCATGGGTGTTCCCCTTAATGAAGTCAGAATTTGAGGCTGAAGAAAAATTGTATTTGGGTCACTTTACTGAAACTTACTGGAGGTGTATTTTTTTCAACAGTCTGTTACAGTGCAGTCAAGAGGTAATTATGGTGTAACTGGCTTTTTGGTGTTCTGTTATATATACATATATATATATATATATATATATACACACACACACACACACACAGAGGCATTGCAATAGGAGAGATGGGAGAATTCTTTTAAGTGACATTATGGTAGAAAAATTCCCAAATGTAATCATCTGTTTTTAAAACAAATAAGTAGTTGCTAATACACAGGAAGAAGCAGAGAGTCCATGCAGTTTAACCAGGCTCTTTGAATTGGGTGCAAAGAAAAACTGATTTTAAAATATTCAGTTGTTGTTCCCCCTTTGCAGTAGGAAATTATATGGAGAGAAGATGTAGCAAGGGGAAGCATAGAGGAACTGTTCTGTGCTGCGAGCCAAAGAACATCATTAGGAACACTCCTATTATCTGGAAGCCTGACTTCCTGTCTCAGTTTCCTCGTGGGTCTCAATGAATGGCAGAAGAAATGGAACACTTTCCTGCTTGGCCAAAAACTCTGCTAAATGACTCCTTTGGCTGCACGCCACACCGTGCTCTGGAATAAATCCTGCAGCTCCCCCCTGAGTCTGGAGGGTATTTGCTGTAGGTCCTTGGGGCTGGTGGGGTGAATTTTTAGGAAGCCCAGGAACACCATAAATGCTTCAGGTGTCCTTTTGTACATCTTGAAAAATTCTTTTTGTGACAGAGACCAAGAGACACATAGAAATGTTATTGATGTAAGCTTCCATGGGATCTCAAAGAACTGCAAGTATGTTAGAATTTTCATATTTGGTAAATGATTTTACTACAATGAAAATAGTGCAGCATGCCTTGTAAAATGTACCAGAAACATGCATAAAATAAGATGCTTTTAGGTATGATTTCAACTAAATACCAAATTTTCTGGGTTTTTTCCACATAATTTTAGCATATCAACCAGCATTTATATTCTAAATTTATGAATATACTCTCATTGTTTAAAGTATAAAAATAAGGTAGTAAATATTTTTGTATATAGAAAAAAATTAATTTCAGACATCTCATTAAGTGTGGTAGATGATGCATCTGTCATCTTCTAGGTGTAGAGAGGAGTTTAAATAAATTTTTTGCTTGTTTGTTTCTGGTCTTTGGTACATTTATTTAATATACATATTAGCCTCCAAAACTTTCCGTACCTTCTCTTAGCTCTGATTTTAATTAAAACTTCACCACAAAACTTTTGATTCAGTTGTTACTGTCAGTTTCTATACTTTCCATTTTAACTACATTTGGCAAGTAAGGACCTCGCAGCTGACACAAAGGAAACTTGGCAAAATATGCACCATTTCCCAATAGCTTTTCTCTATAACAGAAGATATATGGGACAGTGTTTAATAACTTTTGTCTTGTTTTACATCCAAGAAGAAAAATATTCTTAATTCTCTGGAGCAGGGAAATGCTTACCATAGTTAGTGTTCTGAATGTATCATCTTTCAAGGGTGACAAGCAGCTGTCCAGCTGGAAATGTTGGGCATACTTGGAAAAAAGTACAGAAAACATTTAATGGCAACTGGTATATTTCAACAAGAAAGTATTGCTCAGGTTCTGGTTTATTCAGCTTGCTTTGTTTTGGTTTGGTTTGCTAGTTTGTCTCATAGTTTTTACTGTGTGTGCCTTATTCAGACTTTCCTGAATTTTGATGCTAGCTTACTCTGCCTGACTTTCAGGGTGTGCCAGCACAGAGGGGGATGTGAAACCACACTTCTGCCACTGAAAGAGCTCAGCTTCATCTGTGGGGATGTAACTGTGCCACACAGGCCTGATGCTGAGGTCACTTATTTTTCCCCCCAAGGAAGCAGAACTGCTGGATTATGCTCATCATGCCAAAAAGAAAAAAGAAAAGAAAAAGGATTCATTTGTCTAGGTGGCTAAATGCTTTCTAACATCTTTTTCTAACGCCCTTGGCTGACAAGCAGCGCTCCCAACCTTGATGCCTGTGCATTCTGAGATTTGGCACTAGTGGAGGCATAGTGGATGACCTTTTCTATCCCTTGGCTACAGGAGGAAAGCAGAGACTTCCTCTTTTATGGCAGTTTATTGATATTAAGGTCGTGATTTTGAAAGCTGGGAAATCTCATTTATTCCCACTGCTTGCAATGCAGCCTTGTCCTTTCTGTTGCACCTAAGAGTTCTCTCCCAGATGTCCTTTTCCTGTCTCTTCCTTATTCAGAGGAAGTAAGATAGACTTCTCAGCCTGTGCACAGTTTTCAGAGAGTCACTGGTAAGATGTCTCCAAAAGTTCCTCATCCTTCGCACTCATGGCACAAAACATAAGATTTCAACTCACACAGTGGAGAAATATTGATTTGTAGCATTATCATGGGTGTATTTCAGTGTCTATAGTTAAGAATTTGTGGTTATTTTTAAAAAGCAGTCATATAGTTACACATCATAAATGAAAAACAAAGAAACAAAAAACCCACCCTCTTAGTAAGAGGATTTTTTTGAGCTCCAAAGAGAGAGACCACTAAGGGTGCAGAAGGCAGTGTAAATACATATTTCCAAGTTCTTTGGATTCTGTATTTATTTTAATTCACTGTATTTTCATTTCTGTGCAAGAGGAACTCTTCTCACCTTCTGTGGTCTAAATGAACTCCTATAGTTAAATGCAGATGTTCTTTCTGGGGAAAAAAAAAGAAAACAGAAAAAAAAGAAAAAAGAAAAGAAAAAGCTATCAAATTCTGCTATTGTCCTTCTAATGGGACAGAATTTATCTCAAGTATTTATGTTATTTTCATCTTGACTTCTGAAGTAAGGATTTGGGTCCTGTATAGAAGATTTACCTTTTAATGACTCAGGTGTATTTATGCTTTATTATATTGCATATCACCATATTATTTAGCTGTTTAATATCTGTATTCACTATGTAATATTTCTCTAAGGGTTTCATATCACATCTATAATTTACTCCAGAGAGTTTTGCTCTCCTGAGTTTGTTGTGTTTTACTTTTTTCTCCCCCAAAGAATTCTTTGAAATAAAGTTTGCTCAGAGTTTCTTCCTGATGTTTTTTCTGACATTAATGTGGAAGAAAGCAGGTCTTTAGTGGACAAATGGTACTGCAAATTTATGAGAGGGAGTAGTGTTTCTTTATGGAGACTGGCCTATAGATTGATTTGGTGTGGATATAGCTGGTAATAGAATGCAATATTGGTGTAGCCAGTGATGTGACTGTAAGGAAAGTTTGCCAGCGCATCACAGGCTCATAGGTATAAATTGAGTTTAAAATATTCCCAAAGAAGACTGCCTGAAGGAGATTGTTAAAGTTTGCCCTGATTAGATTTGTCAAGTTTCTGTTCAACAGCAGAGCTAGAAGAGTAGTAAGAAACTGTGTCATTCTAAAATTCTTATTCCATTTGTTGCTTATATATATGATGTGTTTTAATTCTTACATATTTGGGTAGCTATGGCAGTTTGAGTTATTTTGGATCATCAACTTAGACTTGAGATACTTAATGTACTAAAATATTAGCAAGTCTTGGTTATGAAATGTCTGCTTCATTCGTGCTGTCAAAATGAACATAATGTGGTGACAAAGCAAGACTTCACTCTCAGTCAGCTCCATAAGGTCAATTAAACTGAGGGTGCTGGAACATCTAGCTGTAGTGTATGTTGACACAGAAACAGTTTGATAGATCAACTGTAACTTGAAGAAGTGCATGAACTTGGGTTTTAATTGTGAAGGTTTAATGTAATTTGGTAATGTAAATGAAAAATGTGAGCTGGCTGTCATTATGTGTTCTAGGTAAAAATACTATGGAAATGTTTGCCAGCCACTTCACTGGTTTACAGAACAGGCTAATATTAAATTTAGAGTAAAATCTGTATGGGGGACACTTTGTATTTTAAGATGACTTGCTTTAAAAGCATACTGATCTATGCAGTATGCAGATTTTTCCTGGAAACAATGTCTTTGTTCCAAACCATTTACTGTACTTGCAGAAATGTTTGTGGCATAGGAGCTCATGATATTACAAAGCAAGCCATTCCAAAGTGAACTGAAAGCACTACTGAAAATGTTGATAAAGGTAGCAAGGACATGAATTACTTGGTCACCTGAATCCATTGTTTCAGTGTTCAGCCTGGAGCAAAGGAGGCTGAGAGGAAACCTCTGTGCAGTTACATCTTCCTTGGGAGGGGAAGGCCATGCACTGATCTCCTCTCTGTGGTGACAGTGACAGGAACCAAGGGAATGGCCAGAGGCTGTGTCAGGTGAGGTTCAGGTTGGCTTAGGACAAGGTTTTTCACCCAGAAGGTGGCTGGGCACTGGAACAGCTCCCCAGGGAAATGGTCACAGCACCAAGCCTGGACAGTGGTCTCAAGATGTGTGCTGTGACTCTTAGGGTGCTCATGTGAAGCACCAGGAGCTGGGCTGGGTCTCTGTGTGCCCCTTCCAACTCTGATTCTGCAAAATGCCCTTCCAGTTGCATTATGCCAAGCAAGGTAATCAGCGAAACTGCTGTTTCTGTGTCGTATCTGTCCTTTAGGGTCTTGCTCTCAGATCTTGCTGCGTGGTCCTTGGCTTTCAGCAGCAGCAAGAAACATGCCTGTGCTGCCTGCTGAAACAATGCCCAGCTTGTTCCCTGGGGACTCCTGTTCCCTGATATACAGAGGGTAAGATGGAGTAAGAAGAAATCACCATAAATCTGAAGCTTTGTGGGGGCTCTGAAGGTTTGGCACTGTGGGAAGCAGTTCCTGGTGCTCAGCCTCTTAAACTTGAGCGTGGAAAAAGTGGTGTGGACTGAGTAACGGGCTGGGATGAGCTGTAGGAGGGAGAGAAGCTGGAAGAGGGAAAATGAACCAATGCCTTTGCTGTGCAGCTGCTGGGTAATTCCTAGAAAAGCTAGAATTAGTTATAGTCCAGTTAAAGGGTTCCACACACAGCTGGTCACTCTTTTTGCATGTCAGGCATGGGTTTTGGTACAAATGGTGTATTCTAAAGCATACAGGTCCTTCTCTATGGCTTAAGCACTTTTCCAGATAGTTTCATGTTCAAACTTGAGTGTTACAGCTCCTCACTTTGAAGACATTTTGTCTTCAACACTGGTCCTCCTTTTCTGCTCAGGACAATGTGTAGTTTTGTATTTGGAAAACAATAAATGTTTTGCTTTAATTTATTTTTTAATTAATAAAAGGCTGTCTTCTGTGTATAGAGCCCTTTTAAGTTTGTTAAAATACTTAACAGAGGTCTTCAATGAATTCCTGGATTTCTGTCTCCTCATCTTTTAGGATAGGATAGTGGATATTGCTGAAACACAATCTTCTAAATTTGATTTTGGTGAATGAATATTTGGAAGTTTTTTATTTTTGGTTCTTTTTTTAGTTAGACATGCTCTTTCCTGAACAGTTTCTGAAAGCTTTTATTGCCCTCTCTCTCAGCTCATCACAGACATCCTTCCCAGGAGGGCACCTCATGGAGTCAGGCTGTTGTGCACCAGTAGTCTGGAAATAGGCATCATATTTCAGTTAGCCCAAGATGCAGTTTTGTTAATGGAAACTGCAACAATAAAAGCTTGAATCCTGACCTCGGAATAATCAGGTAAAGTTTCTTTAGTATAGGTCTGACCTTTTCCATCCAGCAGCAAAAAAAATTCTTGATAAGCAATAACAAAAATAACTTTCATCTTACAAACCACATTCACCTTTGTGAAACAGAATTGCTGTGTAGCATCTCCCCTCTATCTGCTATCATTTTGTTTTCCAGTCAACTTCCCTTCTAGAGCTTGCAAGTTGTCTCTGGTTTTTAGTCAATACATTTAAAAAAGTTCCTATTATGTTTTTCTTTTCTTTTATTGTTTATACTGGCTGGAAGAGCAAAATGAAAACTTTCATCTCAGGTTGGAGCATAATTTGGTGTGATTGCTCAGCTTCTGATCTCACTACCAAAAACGTCTTTTTTTAGGAGCTGATAAAAATATTTGGCTCTGTTTCACCTCAGTCACTCTTGGCAGTTCTTCATCTGCTCTTCTGGGGTTTCCATCTGCTCTTTTATTCCGCAGTTTCTTCTTCAGGCCCCAATTCAGCAGCAACAATTGCAAATAAGTGAAAACATCACTGATTTTTTCTGAGGGTATGGGGTTGGATGCAGGTGCTATTCTGCATCTCTGTCAGAATCTTCCAGGATTTTATCTCATTGCTAAAAGGGAGAATATGGCAATTCCCTGAGGCTTTGAGTATTCCTTTGTTCTTCCCCCCTCACAGGTGTCCAAAGAGCTAACCTAAAGCTGTATACATTACTTAAACCTGAAACTAACAAATCTATGAAATTAAATATGCTACAAGGGTTAAGGAAGATATTTTTTTAATCTAATGAAATTTTAAAATTAAAATCCTCTTAGTTACAGAAAAGAGTGTGCAAGTGCATGTAAAATTAGATTTATTAACAAGCTTTTATTAATTTTTTTTTCCCAGTAACTTATACTTGTTCTGTTATTTAAGCAGTTTTAACTTAGAAAAATTCACAACTCATAATAAGGGTTATTGATGCTGAATAATCATTTGCTCTCAAGTGATGAAGCTGCTAACCAGCACTCTACATTTTATTAAAAAAAAAAAATCACACATATCCATGACTGTCTCCTTACTTATGTTTTTCACTTTCAAATATGTTTGTCATTTCACAGGGGATTTTTATCTCTTATGCATGGATTTTTTTTTTTTTTTNTTTTTTTTTTTTTTGATGGTTTTTTTTTTTTTTTTTTTTTTTTTTTTTTTTTTAATTTTAAAGAAAGCACAATCAAAGTTTCCTTGATCATCTAGATGGTGAAAATGTAATTGCAGTTGTGTAGTGCTGGTGTACCAAAAGGCATATCATTATAGCAAAACCCCTATATTCATTACTCGTAGGAGACAGCCTGTCTGACTTAATGTAAAGCTTAATCAGAAGGTTTAGAAGGGGAAGTAAGAGAAGAAAAAAGACCTTAGTCGTGAATACATGCATAATGAATTGATTCATTCAGTGCTTTCCTTGTGTGGTTTTTTTTTTTTTCCACTTACTCTTGCAATGTACATTTTGTCATACTGAGAATTTAATTAATGGTAGGGAAAAAAAAAAGTAATAGTCATGTGTCAGCCCAGCAGTGACATTTATGACAACTTCCTATTGAGTTAGCAGGGTTTTTTTTGCTATAGAATGCTGAGAATTTATAATTTAAAAGCTCTTTAATAACTTCAACAATGAAAAAGATTATTGAACAAAAAAAGTGTTTTAATAAAAATCTTTACATTATCCATTTACTGAAGCATGCATTCTACACAAGCCCTTGGTTTCCTTTCAAACAACTATTCTACATATTCCACTAGTACTTTTTGCTGTCACAGAACTATTGTGTAAACTGATATATTTACAGTGGAAGTGTATATGACAGATTTTTTTTTGTTTAAATTTTATCTTTCTTTCACTTTCAAAAATAACCATGGACAGAAGTGTTTTCTTTTGACCACTAAAATAGTCAGAATGTAATATTTAGCTGCCTGTACTGGAGAGGAAGTCTAGGGAGCCTAAAACATCTTCTAAACTTGTTTAAAAAGTGGATTTACTGATGCGTGTTGGCAAATCAGCTATTCGTGGTGCTTTCAGGCACAATGATGTGATCGTGGTAGAAAAAGCCAGGAGGAGAAATGCTGCACTGATTTGCCCTTCACTCCTTACCCCCAAATCTTCCTAGGTCAGCTTTTAGCACCTCCTACCAACTCTGACAGTTGAAGGCATGTGCTTATTTCTTCCCTCCTGTACTTGGGGCAGCTGCTGGAAGAAACAGGGATGCAACTGGGAGCCTTGCATCAGCACTCCCCAGAGTTTGCAGACCGAATGGCTCCTGCTGTGAGCCCTTAGCCAGGGCAATCTTCTGCCTTTGTCTCCTCAGTGCATCTTGCTGATTAAGTATACTTTTTCTCTTCTATCCATTTCGGAGTGTAAGAAGGTACCTGGCATTTGGAGACTGTCTGGGAAGCTGCCTCTGTGATTTTTTTTTTTCCAAAACAGAAGGGGAGAATTGATTCTTCCTTTATCACAGGGGAAATTTGTTCTCTGCTTTAAGCCCTGAGGGTTTAAATTAAACCTGGCAAGACTTGATGAGCCCTTAGTCACAAGAATCTGCTATATGCCCCTACTGCATCATCTGTATTCAGAAGTGACCTGGTTTCCACACAGCTGGTCCTGCAATAAACAAATTAATGCAGGCAGGTGCTTATTATTACTGCCTGTTAAGTCCTGAAAACTCCTTCCTGCTGGTGGCACCATCCCTAAGGGCTGGTGGATGATCTGTTGTCTGCATGGCCATGAGGAACTGGTAGCAGGTAGGGAAATCATCATGGGGGGCCTTTGCAATGATGGTGGCTGGGAAGGATTCTTTTCCTTTTTTCTTTTTGGACAATCTCTGGAAGTGATAGGTTTTTGGAGCTCCTGAAGAGCTGTCCTAAATAATTTTCTTTTGACATAGTATAAAAATTTATGGTGGTCAGCACCATTGTTTGTAACATACTGGGTGTCTCTGGATTGCAGTGGAACAGGCATCCATAGGTGGTACTGAATTACGGCGTGAGACAGGTGTGAGACAGGTGGTAATGAGTGTCAGTGGAGTTCTTTGGGGTTTCTTTTGGTCATTTTAACTAACTTTGTGGTCAGACAGCTGCTACTTGAAACTTCACAGTTAGGTCTGACTTGAGCCCAAGAAATTCAGTGTAGTGGATGAAAGAAGAATTTTGAGAAGAAGGTGATGGTAGAGATGAGATTTGAAGAGTCAAAGGAAGAAGAAGAGCTTCTCTGTGGCTTTGTTTTCTGTTGTGAAAGACATTGTCTACAATCTCATCCTAGTTATTTGTTTCACCTTATTCATGCCTTTACAGGGATAAAAATAGGACCTTTTAAAAATGGTTTTGTTTCTATAGCACCTGGGGGCCTCAAATGAAATGTATCTTGCACTCCATCTGGAAAAATGATTTCTTGCAAACTCTGCCCAGGCAATTTCTATATTTGTATAGATAGATGTTTGTCCTGGAAGATCATCATTGGTGACTCAGTGTATATGCCAATATGTTGCTATTGACAAAAATGGAAATTCTGGCTAGAATATTGTTTCCAGAGGCTCTGTTAGGAGCTGCTTTGGATTATTTGGCCTCAAAAGCTTAAATTATATTTACCCTTTTTTGCAGCAGTATTGCAATACTGGTTCTAGATAAGGAACAAAGCTTCCATGTCAGTTACTCTATTCTTTATTGCAGAAATTCCCAGTTCCACTGCTGCCTGAAAATACAGGGTGGTGCTCTCTAACATGCTCTGGTCTGTGAAACAGAGCAGAACTGTTTTACAAGTCATGCTGGTCTTGTGGGCAGGTGTATTGTCTGAAAAACATAAAGGAAAGTACAAGCAAGTTTCTCAGTAATAATATGTTTCCACGAAACTCATGTTAATAGTTTTTCCATGGTTTAATGATGTAAATGGAGATCACAAATGTTGTGGTTTTCTGCTTTTATATGTTTGTCCCTTCTAAAGATGTATTATGCCAGTTACAGTGTAGGGTTTGGATGCTTTCCTTTCCATCCTTCCATGTGTGGGATATTTGTTCAATATTCTTGAAATCACTCTCAGTTGCTCCAAGCACTTATTTTCCTTCTAGTTCCTCAGAACCCCCTCCTCCCCAGTCTTCCTTAGCTTGAGAACCAGCTTTTCACAATGAAGAAAACCCCTTTTAACTACACAAAAGACACAAAATATTGTCATAAAAGAAAGCAAAATGCTACATGTATGAAATCAAGTACGAAAGCAATAAATGAACTGGGATTATCCCCTTGGCCCGTTTAAGGCATGATGTGCTGCTTATCTGCCCATCTGTGGGAAGTGATCAGGTCAAATAAATAAAGAGTAGTCAAGACTCTTGTTTTGTATTCTGACAGTGAATTAAATGAGAATTTGCTCATGTAAAAAGCTAAATCAGTATTTCAGAGCATTAATAAGGTGATGGGAAATACACAAATATACTAGTTCTGAAGAGCTATAGAAGATCAGTGCCAAATCATGGATCAAACTGAATGCCCACAACCACAGCTGACACCAGAGGTGGCTGTGGAGTTCAGGGAAGAGCCAAAAATGAACTGGGATTTTTGCCTCCGTCAAAAGAACTGTCATTTGCCCATGTGCAAATCACACAGGAGGTAGTGAAACCTCTACTGGCTTTTAAAAAAATCTTTTTGCAGAAGTTTGTTGATTGCCTCATCTGTAAGAGATAGTCTTCGGAAAGCAAGATTTCCCAGTCACACCAGGAAGGTATTGCTGGTAGGGTATCTCTGATCTCTCTCAGCTGCCATGGAATAAGTGGCAAAATAGTAAAACCTGGAAAAAATGATATCAGATCCTTTGTTAATGTCGTCCATTTGTTCCAGATAGCTTCATTTTGGAGTTGGCTGCATCTTCCCTTCTTCTGATGCAGCTCCATTTGAGAAATGAAAACAAAGGAGGCAGCCATGATACACAGAAAGCATTTTACATATTTTATGGACTAATACTTTAAAAGAAAAATGTGAGAATTTTGCCTCGTTTTTTTAAAAAAAAGTTCTGTTTTCATGTAGACCCAGGTAAAGTATGGCTCTGTACTAGAGGAAACAGCCTTGCCTCTAAAAATCTGCTGGAAAGTGAAAGAGAAGAGGCATGTAAGGCAGGAATGTACTCTGATAATAATTGTCATGATCTGATATAGCAAGAAGAATTGGAATTTTTGTCCATTAACTTGTGAAGCTTATAAACTGCATTTTATGTGTGTCCTTACACTTAAATCAGTGTTCTCTTTCCTGTATGAAGAAAGGAGGTTCCCATTTGCTATTAGGCACTATAGAGGGGTTTTATGGATTACCAAGGAAAGTGAGGTGAAAGGGGAAAAATTAAATGCATGAGAAAAAAATAGTGAAAAAACAGGTACAGGGATGAAAGGTATAAGAAAAAAAGGGAGAGAA
Organism: Regulus satrapa; assembly: GCA_013396955.1. Taxonomy (NCBI): domain Eukaryota; kingdom Metazoa; phylum Chordata; class Aves; order Passeriformes; family Regulidae; genus Regulus; species Regulus satrapa. Next base: position 742,857 of record VWZN01013899.1, read on the forward strand.
AAGTCTCACTTTTATCTTTATTTATCTGAATGTGAAAATCTAAGCAAGTGAATAGAATGGTAAGGGAGAAAACAATAGATTAAAACCCCCATCTCTCATATCTTACAAGAAATCTGAAGAAGCTATTAAAAGAATCACTAAGGCAGTTATAGGGCAGCCTGAAAGCAAATCACTGTGAGATTCAGATGCCTAAGGATCTCGAAAAGGAGGTGTGTATGGAGGCTTTACAAGCCTGGGTTGTCCAGCAGCTGGTGAGAATAGTGTTAAGTGCTGCAGGAGGAGAGGGGAAGCCACAGCTGCATGCCCTGGGCACAAGGACTGTCAAGCGCCTGTCAGCGAAGGAAGTGAGGTGGGGCCCTGCCTCCCTGAATTATGGTTTTCTCCCAAGGCATTATAACAGGAGCATGTGCACTGTCATCCACAGAGGCTTCTATTATACAGAAAAAGACAAGTGCTACTGGAGAAAAGTTCATTATGCAGATTGCTTGTATGTGAAATTTCGTTTCACAAATACATTCTTTTGTTTTGCTTAGGCATAGACTGTGGTAAATGAAATCCCTTTTGCTAAATGTAAATGATTTTCTGAGTAATGCCTTTATTTTCTTTTTCTATGTGTGTGTTCATGTGTGCTGCATAGATTTTGGAAAAAAATATTACCCTATCCAGCCTTGGCTTGCCGAAGTTATAATGTTTTAGTTCAGTGTAGTAGTGGCATAATAGGTATCCACTTCTCCAGACGGAACAGTTAAAAATCTCTTCTTCCTTGTCATGCAAATACAACTATCCTAAGAGCTGTTAGCATAGGGCAAGCTGGTTAGGAGGAAATAATCAAACAAAGCCTTGTGTATCCAATCTGCAGCTCGTTTTGGATTCTGGGTCCATCAAGCTTCTCTCCCTCTCCCTGAAGTCCCTTTTCAAGGGTCTGCTGTAACACAAAGGCCTTGTGTACACAAGAAAAGTGTAGTGATTAAATCACTTAAGTTTAGAGATCAGTTTAAATAAGGCATTGCCTTCTTTAGACATTCTTTCTTCAATTTAAGAGCACCTCATGCTGATGTTTCCAAGTTAAGTCAACATAAAACATTCTTAGAGCAAACAACTCTAGCAAACCTGGTGTGTAAACAGCATTAATTAGTCAAATCAGTTGCTAAAACAATGTTCCCGGATACAATTTAAGGTTTTCCTCTGAAGTTTCTTCTCCTTAATGCTTTATTGAAATCACAGTAGGAAATTATGGTAGGTTTGTTAGCTTTACCTCGGTAGCACAACTAAGGATAGGTCTGGCAAGAAAGAAGAGGTTGCCAGTCCACTTCGCCCTTCACCTCCAGGGGTGCCAAGTGCTGAATCTCTCTTTGTGCATTTGTTTATGTACTGAGGGGCTGTAGAGGATGATGGGAAGACAAAGCACCTTAAAAGCTAATGGCAATAATAGTAAACTCTTTGCCACTTAATGGCTTTAGGTGAGAGAAGTAGTAGTATGTAATCAATTACTATTTTAGCCTCCATAGTTTGGAAATTTATTATTTTTCACTAATGTGAAGCACTAGGTCCTTATTGTGAAACCATAGTGACATCATACATAGCTTATTTTCTGATGCAAAAGATTTTTCTGAAGTAGGATTTGTGAGGAAATATGTTTATTTTTGTCTGCCCATCTGAATCTAAAAGTATCTCTTACCAAGTATGCATGAAGAGTTGCATTTTTTTAATGTCTAATTTACCATAAGCACTTAGTTTGAAGAGTTTTTTCGATTTTACAATATATGAGCAAAAAACCACATATTCTGCTGGTGTGATTTGTGAGATAAAATTCACAGCTGAGCTTTATAACATTTGGTTATATACCTGCTCACCATTTAAGACATACAGAGATTTTTTTGGGGGGAATAAGCCAAGAGAAGGACTGACTGAATGCTACAATTGAAGTAATCTGATTTGGCAGAGCACAAGATAACATAGATAGTGATTCCACTGAAATTTAAATTAGTTTGGTTTTGGATCAAATTAAATGCTTTGAAAAGAGTGCATCTCGGAATTGAGATATTTTGAAAGCATGCTGACTAAACACTGATCTGAGCTTCTGTTTAGGTGTCTGATTTTTATCAGCAGTGCTTCCATGTATGGAATGAGAGAAAATCTGAATAAGGCAAGAGTGTGTGAAATGTTAATGAGGCTGAATTAGTTATACAAACTCAAAGAAAGATTGGAGAAAGCAGCTGAAATATTTAATTATTGAAGCAACTCATTATAAAAACTCTAAGTACGTGCTTTAAGTTAAACCTGTTATTCTGTAGGTATGGAAAAACAAGTCTAATTATTTTAATTACATGGGTGCTTTCACTAAGCCCCTTAATTTTTACAGTGAAGACTTTTGTTTGTCAAACGATTTTTGATCCAGTTTAGCTGACAAAACAGAAGTTTTTGCTGTGAATAAGGGTCTGGTGAGATGTTTCCAAAGTTTCTGCTCCTACCCACTTTAAATGAAGTTCACAGTTCTATGTTTGCTAAGCTTGTGCTTGTGACCATTTTCCCACTTGCTCTGCAGCTGTAGTCAAATTATCTGAGCAGCTAAGGTGGGCCTGGTGAGTGCTTTTAAATTGAAGTGGTAGGCGTGGTGGGGCTCCTCTGACTTTCTAAGCCTGTTATCAGTGAAGATAAGCAGATTTTTGTCTTGTGGGCACTTAGCTAAAGTCAATAAATAAAGCTTCTGTTGACATCCTTGGCCAGTTCCATTGGATTTTCTTGTAACTAAATATTTGCAGGATCACAATTTATCTCAGTGCTTTAGTTGGATGTGCAGTGTTTGGTTCGAAGAGAGATTACACATCTCTCTCTGCATTGTGTTTCTCAGATCAAGCTTGAAGTCGTCTTTGTTTTGGAACCACTGATTAACAGCCTGTGGAATAAATGTCTGCAGTTAGTGGAAATGCAAAGCAAATATTTACAGGAACGAATTTTTAATTTGAGCTTTGTAGGTGTAAAGTTTGTGTCTTATAGCTATATATAGACCTCAATCTATTTGTGTTATTAGAGGATTAAAAAAAAAAGTTTATTTTAATATGTGCAAATTTCACCCTTGAAATCTTGAATTTTTTTTTTTGTTTGTTTGTTTTGTTTGTTTGTTTTTGGTTTGGGGTTTTTTTTGGGAACAAACTAGACAAAGTTGTTATTGTTGAATGGGTTGGAAGGTAACTACTAATCATAGAATCTTAGGATATCTTTGGTTAGAAGGGACCTTAAAGATGATGAAGTTTCAAATCTTCTATAGGCAGGAATGTAATGCATAAGTTCAAGTTGCTCAGGGGCTGATCCAACTAAATTAAAGGATGCATATTAAATTAAAACATTAAACTAGAAATGGTCGTAAAATTGTATATCTTTCAAATGTCAGTGAAGGTGCATCTCAGAAGCATCTGGCCCTTTCTGTGTCACATCTGTATATCACTCTGATTAGGTATTCACTGAGGAATAAATTTGAAAGAATTCCTGGTAAATAGGCTAGTGGGTGAATTTTTTCTCATGGATCCACATGATGGATTTTGACACTGATAATCCACAGGGAATTTCTAAGAATGCTTTTCGATTTAGAAATTGTTGTCAGCTGTAATACTTGTGGGTTTGTGTGTCTAACAAGTGAAATTGTTTACAGTGAGGAAAACAAATACATTTTACCTTTTCATGAGTTTGGATAAATGTATTCTGTAACTTATGTTTTGTTTTTTTTCACATAAAATTGTCTCCTAAATACCAGCTGGCAGAGAAGTTGCCTTTTGCAGAACAGATGATTTTTTCACAGTAGTTACTTGATTCATTCCATAGCTGTCATTTTTTTTTTTTTTCAAGGAACAGATCACAGCTAACATTCCTAAAAGTAAGGATTTTCTTCTTGACCCTCATCAACACCGAGTTTGAAATGATGGAAACTTTCAGAGCTTGTTGCCCGCTATGGAGGAGTTTCTGATTTCCAGTCCCTTTTATTTATCCCTTTTGATAATGTTTGGGTTAGAGCCCATCTTTTCTGCGCTGCTCATCTCTGTCCCCATTTAAAACTTGTGATTAAACCCCACAGACGTGGGGAGCTTTCCTTGTACGTGGAACTGCCATTTCTCTCTGGTACACGCGGTATTTTCCCACTCCTTTCCCTTGTGAGGCTGCCATGCGTTAATTCCTGAGAGCACCAGCAGCCTCCATGCCTGCCTTCCTCCCATTCCTGCTGGTGGCACTCATTCAACTAGCTCCTCCTCTTGTGAAGTCCTTGGCATGGTGGTTTCCTGGTTTGGTTTTTGTCTGATTTTTTTGGTTTTCTTTCTTCTTTGTTTTGTTTTGTTGTTTTTCTTTGGATTTCTCTTCTTTGGGCTTTGACTGTTCTCATTCATTTATTTTAATTCTTTCACTGCTGGAGCAGTAAGGATGCTTTGTTGCTTTGAGATTATACCTGGCTTTCTTGATTTTGGTGTTACCTTTCTTTAAGTGTTAGTTCCTTTGTCAATTATGCACTCGTCTATTTGCCTTTCAGCTTGGTTCTTTCTTTTCAGAGATTTACAATATTATCAAGTTAAGGATTCTCACAGTAGATGGTAATGGAGAAATGCGGTTAAGTAAGTTTGTTTAAGAGTGTGATTAAGTAAATGTTTCTGAGACTCTTGCCTTAAGGCTCGGTTTAAAGAGGTTCCATTTTACTTCTTTTAGCTAAAAATGTAGTTTATTGAATTTGGGTGTTGTTTGTCAAGCACTAGTTTTCTTATTTGATATACTTAAGGCAAAACCAAAAAAGTAGTGGTATCTTCATTGTTCTTAATAAAATGGAATAGTAAATTGTAAAAGAATTAAGCATTTTAGCTTCTGGGCTTTGCACTTACTTGCACAACACCTTTCTGGAGAGGAAAAAAAAGACTTTTTTCCCTCCAGAAAGACATAAAACCAGTGTTTTATGCTCTGGTTTTAAATGCTACACTCCTGAAGATAGTTTCCAGATAAACTTAGACGGTTTCACCTTCAAGAGTGTGTCATTTGAAAAATCTGTCTTCCATTAGTGGCATAATGAATGATTATTCCTTGTAATTGGGCAAATTAATAATTTAGTGGGTAGGTTAAGTTATTCTCTAAATTAAATTAATTGAAGTGTTGCCAATTAAGACTTGGTGTGATATCATAAATTACATGAGATCTTTGCGTCCAAGGATCTTAAAGACTTTTCTAAACGTTAATTAGGCTGAGCAGTGTTTTTTTTGAAAACATGCAGCTCGTTTTTCAGAAAAATACAGTCTAGTATCCAGAGATATCAAAAGATTCTATTAAGTCTTGTAAGAAGCACTCTTGTCTCTTAAGCCCTGCTTAAACTTTGGCATTAAACATTGCTGCTGTTCTGACCCTTTTTCAGAAGCTTTAAGAACAGAGGGAAAAATGCAGTTTTCCTCATCTTTCAGCTTCATAATGGGTCCCAACATTGTCTGGGAGAGAAATTGATGATTGTGATTGCGCGTGCTCTTGTTGGCCCAAAGTGTGAAACTAGGGCAGGGGCTGTGGTGGTTTTTTATATGTGAGATGAGGGGTACACGTGGGCATGCACTGCCTGCCCCGTGGCGTGCAGGGAGACACCAGGGAGCCTCTGGGGAGCTGAGCTGGTGGGATCTGAATGGCTGCAGTTTTGTTGGGAAGTGATCCCTGGAGTGAACGTTTGTGAACGTGCTTAAATTGTGTGTGTAAAACAGCAAGTTGGAGCCATTTGAAAGAGTGAGGGAATGACAGGGAGAATGGATAATCATATGCCCCATGCTCTGATTTATTTGCTTTGGTCTCCTTTTTAATTAGCAATCAATGTAAGATCAGGAAAACCATGAGAGCACTATTTCTTCATTCTCTAAACCTTCCAGAGTAACTGGCAAAACTCTTGACATGCCTTTCGAAAAGACTTTTCTAATTCACAGAATTTTATGTGTGGCTTAATTAATTTCAGAATTAAATCAAGTTATGGGCTTAAAATAAAAATTATACTAAACATTGCTTTACAGCAACTGCAGAAATCACAATAAAAGTAATTAAATTAACTGCACTATTTCTTATCCTCAGCATTTTTTTGAAGTTTGTAATTTTTCAGTCTCTTATATAATTAACCTAGGAATCTACAGGGAAGATTCTGTCCCATGTGGACCTTTTTTGCCAAAATTGCTAATTACCTAAGTAAGTGGTAATTGCACAGTACCCTGTGAAAATTATGTCTTAATCTTTTGATGGAGATTAAGGCATAATTTTGGCAACCACCTTTGAGTTGAGGTTGCTGCATAGTAATATTAAATGAAGTTTTTGATTTGTCTCAATTTCACTACACTGTTAGGTTAACTCTTCAAATCCTAGAAACATAATTTAAATAGACAAAACAGAGTTAACTTGTATCTTGAAATGTGCAGAATTGTTTTATAGGAATTTAATGCAGTGTTAATGTTTGAACTCAAACCCAGTATTTTAGGGTGTTTTATATTTTCATTTAAAAAAATCACCTGTTCATGTATATATAGCTTTGTATTTTCTGATTTGCATGCATGCCACACTTGCCTGAAGATCAGTTACACTGCCACTTGTGCCTTCATTGGAGAATGCAATTATGCTGCAGGAATAATAAGGCACAGCACTCTGCATCCAAATTCTCTATTTCATCTGAAAAATACTGGGGAGGAAATGTGGTAAAGCATTAGTAACACCCAAGACAGAATTTATCTCCCTCAAGCTCCCAGCACCATATCTGTGCACTGGATGTTTCTTCACTTTGCAGGCTTGATGACTTTTTTTTTTTTTTTCCTCCTGGTTTTCACTTTTCCCTGTTTTTACATATTTGGTAGGCTTTGATATTTTACACTGAAGAATGGGCTACAAGAAATAGAAATGGTATTGAAGCATTCTTTCCAAATATTTCCTGGTGCGTAAGATGTCCATTTTGAGACCAGGTCTTTCATTAATGATTGAAATGAACTATTGCAAAACTGGATGGGTACTTTGAAGTTTGTCCAGTTACTGGAATTCACATAAATGGAGAAGAGATGTACAAACAGAGCTCAGTAGGCATACCTGAAGGTTCCCTTGTTAAAATCTTCCTCTTCAGTAATTTAGCAGAGGTTTAGCATTACGCTTAGAGATTTTTTTCAGTCAGTTTAAGTCCTGGCTTGTGTGCTCTGCAATGGCAATCACTTATGAAAAGTAAATATATTCTATTTTAGAAACAGATAATGCTGTTAAAGAAAAGAAAACATTATGATTTTATTCCTCAATAGCTTTCCTTTGTATCTCTTCTTGGCTCCAACACTAGCTTTGTCCTCATAGCAAAAGTAAACATAATATGGCAAAGGTAAACACTTTTTCTTGCTTACAAGGAAGGAAAACAAGCACTTCTTTTCAGAAAGATAGCCAATGTTTTATTTTTAGAAAAGAGATTATACAAGATTTTTCAAAGAAATAGTAGTGCCAACTGATCTTGAGAAGCAAAGAGCTCTTTGAAACTGATGCTGATAGCATTCTCTAGGCTGTGAGGTATTTGGGGTTGTGGCTGGTGGGGTGGGACTGTGGGATAGTCCAATTCTTATTCAGTGTGGTGGAAGTAACAGCAGTATGGTAGCTGCAAAAGCTGTTTTACTAAACTACAGAAAGCAAGCAATAGGCAAAACTGTATATTATTCTTTTATTTGGTTGGTAAATGCTTGGATTTTGCATGTATAGCAAAAAACAATAAATTTGGAAAAAAGGTTTCCTCAACCTATGTAGGCCAGTCTTGCATAAATAACATAGACCTCAACTTTTCTATGAAAATTCCTTTCCTATAGAGTTGTGTGCTTCCTGGAAGTTAGCTTTTGATCCACATTTAATACTCGTTTTGTGTAATACGTCATAACTACTGTTTTCCTTGATTTCAAATTTATTTTGGATTCAAGAAAGATGATAATTTGAATAACTAATCAAGTACGTATTTTAATATTTTCAAATAATTCAAGAAACGGATTTTTTCTTCCAAAGTTTCAGAATAGAGAGTTGATGAAAGCACGAAACTGAGGCACAAAGTTAAAATTGTGTATAAAATAAGTTTGCACAAAACAAATGTTAGGACATAATGAAATTTGGAGAAAGACTACGTGTCAGTTGAGTGTTACTTCTTTCAGTCCTCTGGGGATTCACAGCCACATGTCTGTCTGTTCTTCCATTCACCAGTTACTTGGAACACAAGTATCACTTTGGGCAACAAAGACAAATCTGCAAAATCGATGTGAATCTACAAACACTGTGTAAATCACCAGCTGTACTTCATATTTAGCATTTAGAAGTGAGCAAGCCAAGGACACAAATTATACTTACATTCATGGCTTAAATAAATGGCAATTTTTTTTTTTTTTGACTTAGCTTGAAAAATTTTGTAAACAATCATGTAGATATAATCAAAGAAGTACTAATGCACCCACCATATTTCCTCAGACTTTTGTACAAAAGTTCTCGTTGATAAAATATTAATTACACTGTGGTTTCGGTCTAGGTGCACAAAATGTGTGGACAAATACATTTCTAACTGTAGCTTTCTTTATTCATATTTTCATAGGTGTCAGGAAGTGATGCAGAGCATGAAGTGCCCTACATGGGAATTCTAGTCTGTTGTGATGAGGATTCTGATGAACCCACCAATAAAACTCTGACTTCTTTATAGTGTTAACACACTTGTGTACTGGATAGTGTGGGCTGAGCTTCACTTCATGTAAGCTTCCTCACAGTTGAGTAGTAATGCCTGCTGGCTATGACAGGTTCTAGACTGGACTTTAGCTACTGATTTCAGAACAAGGTTGGGCTTTGCTGCTGAAGAGGTCCCTCTTGAACTATCACCTCGAAAACACCTGTATTTTGGCATTTGTCCACTTTGCTCTCTCTGCCTTATTGCAGAGTTGAAGAATGGAGGCCACGATCCTCAGATGCAAATTCCTACAACTGCCATAATTTTATAATTGGAAAGAATTACTACACTCATCTGTAGACCTGATATTGTCTTTGGTATTTTTAAGATTATTTTGACTGTTGTAGACAAAAGCTATCACATTGCAAATATTTGAAATTTGGGGGGGAGGAGAAAGACCTTGGAGATAGAAAACCACTTTTTCATAATTCCCACCCAATTTTACTCAGATTTCATTGAGCTTAAACAGTTCTGTTTAGACACTCAATTTCCTTTCACTTGATTATTTTTTTTCTCAGGAAACTGTTTTCAGCCTGCCAAATCCATGTCTGAATGTGGCTGTTCGAGGACAAGGGTCCCAGGCTTCCACCAAAGCACTAGGCTTTATGCTGGGAGCTGACAGAGCAATATGATCTGGAGAGAAGCGAGTTAGTGGAGCCCTACCTCCTATCCTTGGCTCCATCAGCCTTTGGGAACACCTCCTGGGATAAAAGGTTCTTGCAGTGGCTGGGAAGCTTGGAGAAGCAGACAGCCTGACCAGGCTTTCTCCATTAAACCATAGTCTCTTTTGCCTCCTCTGGGGGCACAAATACGTGGCACAGATCCCACCTCCAGAGTGGGAGAAGAGAGTGGGATAAATTGAGCCGTGGCTCCCTTGGCTGGTGTTGGAGGTAGCACTCAGCACAAGAGCTGTTGTCCTCTCTGGGATAAGTTCTTCCTCTATTGCCAATTAACTTCCTGCATCTCGGCTGACAAAAGAGACTTTACTGCTGTAATTTCAGCCTGAAACCCGTGATGATGGGTGCCTGGTCCTTGTTGCTGGTCCTGCTGGAAACTTTTCACTTTTTAAAGCAAAATCTAGGAAATTTAAAATAATTTTACCTGTTTTGTAGCAATACATGATAGAAGCATATTATGAAGCAATCCTTGATGTTGCAAATTTTTTTGGTTTCAAAAATAATCCTATAATAGAAAAGATTTAGAGCGTCTGTATATCTGTTATGTCTAAATTTAGATTCTTTTGCTGTGGAGTTTTTTTCTCTAATCCTAGTCTATCATAATGCAAGCCCCAAAACAGGAAGCACAGTGCAGTGCTTTATTTTACCTTTCTTTAAAGGGATTAATTTATGTGAAATATCCTGGGAGAGATGGAGATGTTTCAGCTCCTCCAAAGGGTTTGTTTCAAACATGCACTCTTAATGAAGTTCAGGTACAAGGAAAACTAAACATTACCATGAAGACTGCTGTATTTGCAAAACAGCCTTAGTGTCCTATCTGTTTCTTGAATTAATTAGCTAAGGTCTTTTGGCAGAAAACACTGAGTTTTGCTAGTGAGATAGTCTTACATTTTATAGCCATGAAATGTTTAACAATGGCTAGATACTTATCATCTTTACAGAAAATTGTCTTAATGAGTTGCACTATTGCTTTCTTTCCAGAAAGAGTAGTTTTAAAATTCCATTTTATCTAAATGAAAGGTCATCTGAGCATACAGTTCAGATTAATTTTTCTTCCAAACAAAATACCATTAAATTTTAGTATTGCCAGGTATTCCTGTCCATGTTATTGTGAGGAAAGACGCGATGTGAATATTTGGCTGTCAGCTTATCTGATGCTATCTTTTCTATTAAAGAGCAGAATGCACATTGCCAACCTTTTGTTATCTAGTTTCCCGACTGCAGCACAGTGTCAGGTTCTGCCAAACTGGCTTATGTTTGTTAAGTGCTCACCATGGACTTTAGTTATCTTTTCCTGGTAGTCTGCATCCTGCCACTTAGCTGCAAATGTCACACACTCTTCTTCATTCATGCTTCCTACTAAGAGTTTGTTTTATTGAAATTGTTGCAGAGATATTAAAGTGAGCAGGGAAGAGAAATTAAATTTATTCTAGCCATAGGTACTGCTGAGAAGACTTCTGTAGGGAAAAAGCAGAAATACTGTTTTTAATGGTTTTGCACACTGTCTGGTGAGTGGAAAAATGAGAAAAGATCAATAAAAAATGTCCAGATGTAGAAGACTAAAAAATTTATTCATATACATTAAAGCATAATTAGTGTGGACTAGTCTTTTTTCTGTGTTTGCATAACTTGTACCTAAATTTGATTTTCATATTTTAGCGGTAGGCATTGATTTTTTCAGATTTAATCTTTCCCTGTAATTAAAGAGAGGACAGAAATAATAGAAACGGAAAGGAAGTCAGTATACAAAATACTAAAAATTGTTACCATTTAACTGTTTGAATGCAGAATATGCTCCTTTTAAGTATCTGATCTGCTGACAGATTGAAACTATAGTGTAAAGTACACTACCAAACAAACTTCTTGGTACTTCTGAATAATACTTCACTGTTGGTCTCCAAGAGTGTTTTGCTTCTTAAGACATTTTACTGCAAGCAAAATCTTATTATATATCCACACAGAAAATATAATGTAAGATTGGAACAAAAATCTATTTTTTCCCAAACCAAATGAAAGACAATTGTCAAAATGTTTCCATAGCAAGGAAGAAATTTCATGTACTCAGAGGGGAAAAAAGCCCCAACCAAAAAAATAAAAACAAACCTCAAAGCATTTTATTGTGAAAGCAAACTACCTTTACATTATTCTGAATAATGTCAAGGTCATAATATTAAACAACACAGCATACCTCCATGTGAAAATAATGAATAGTGTGCTTTTGACTGTTAAAGTAGTGTAAAGAAGGATTATAGGATGCAAGTGTTGGAAAAGATGTGCACGTAGCTACACACTAGTGTACTCTAGCTAATATTTATTGGTAGGAAACCAAGCATTTATCTCCGGTAGCTACCTATCACTAAGTATTTGTTATGTTTTAAAACTTGGTCAGCATTTTTTCTTTTGCCTGTTGGGTTTTTTTGTTGTTGTTGTTTTTTGTTTTGTTGTTGTTTTTTTGTTTTGGTTTGTTTTTTTTGGTTTTTTGGTTTTTTTTTTCTGGTGGTACAAATTTCTCTTAAGGATTTTCCTTTTCTTCTTTTTTTTTCTTTCCAAACCTAAACTAGTCTTTCTCTTTTTCCTGCCAAGTACAGACATGAGATTTTTGCTTCATTTTAGTATTTTTCTGCTGAAGATGAGGGTCCTTCTGGGGGTTGCAATTTCAGTAAATACCTTCTTCAGTGGTGCATTGTTAATATAGTTTGTACAGTGCTCCATGTTAAATTTCACCTCATTGATTATCATAATACAGAATTGCCTCAGTTCTGCCCCAGTGGAAAATACCAAAGATTCCATTCCTGAAAGCTGCTTTTGCTTCACTGACAGATGACTTTGCCAGATCAAATACGATGATAGGAAAAACACAAGATCAAAACTCTTCATTTATCTGTCCATCATGTATAGCCAAGAGATTTTTGCTTTTCAGATAACTTTACCACAAGTCAGATCTTGTTATGTGTGTCTGTTTTGTGATTACCTTAAACTCAAGGATCATGAGATTACTGTGAATTTTTACTGTCATTTCCTCTGCCATTCAGAAAAATGATGTATATTTCTGTCAAGGCGTCTGAACCGATTGAAAGCAGATGTTAGGAATTTGTCCTGTCAATCCAGAATTTATATAGGTTTTTAGGGTATTTTGTAGATCTAAAGTAGAAAGTGGTGGGAAGCATGCAGATCATAACATGCAAAATTACTCCAGCTGATACCAAACCTGGTCTGAAGCAGCACAGCCACGTCTTGGTGTGGCAACAGCTTTTCTTGTCAGCCATAGAATGCTCACTGACTGCTTGCCACAAATACCCTAAAAAGTTTTTGTGTGAAGCTAAGTTCTTCTGCACAGCATCGGGCATTGAGGACAGCAGAGAGGAGCCAGGTCCATGAAACACAGGCTGTCTTGTTAATGTGGTTGCACTGACCTCTCACTAAGCAGTGAGAAGGAAAATGTTCTGTCAGTTTGTGTGTGTCAGTTAAAGCATCGCATGAAAACGGCCCCATGCAACCGCTGGGATGCATTTTCTGCATTTGTTAAATGTCAACATTTTTTTACGAGAAGAAGTTTACTTATAGGCAATAGAGAGTAAAGAGCAGGTTTTCTGAAAGCACTGGATATTACGTATTTGACCTTAATATTTAAATTTAAAAAAAAAAGGAAAAAAAAAAGGAAAAAAAGTGAAATTTTTCCCCTGAAAGAGATTAAAGAAGTAACACATGGTCTTCAGAGATTCATATTAGAGCTGTCTGTTATTTTGATTGCCCATGCCAGATATGCTTTATATACCACTTTCCTGAAATTGAAATAATATGCTGCTCCAGAACTTCATAATGTAGCTATTTTCTTTGTTAAGGAAGCTACTTAACTTTTGTTGGCTGCTGCTTCTGATAAAGTAAAAAAAAAAAAAAAAAAGATTTTTTTTCTCATTGTCTCTTTTCCAGATACTGTCTTTTGACCTGCCTCCAAGGAGAGGCTTACTTCTTCTGTGGGATCTGTAGAGCAATGACAGTTGTTTCTCTCACATTTATACCCAGGGATTGGAGTTCAGTAACCATAAAATGAGTATTTTGAACTGGTAATTTGCTTATTGTAACTACTTTTTCTTTTGACTGCCTGCTACCATTCTGTAGGAGATCCATTTCCTTACTTTCTATTATATTAAGATAGCAAAGGGTGTATTTGCAACTCACTTATTTTGGAGTGTGGAATACGGTCTCATTCTTGATGAGCTGCAGACAAAAATTAGAGGAGTGATGATTAATAAAGTTAATTATAGTTACTACACTGTAAATGCATTCCCAGCTCTAATATACCTTATTCCATAGCAGTGTGCTATGTCCAGTTTGATCTATCCTGTTACCAATTTCTGTTTTTCTTTGCTTTTTGTCAATGGGACTAAGAAGTCACACAGTGAATAAACTTCTCTTCACTATTTTAATGGTGATCAAATAATTTGTGTTACATTTTATATGTAGTGATTTCCTCAAGTCTCTTGTTGTACCTTGAAAAAATCATTTCCCTGAGTCCCTTATGAACCTGTTCCAGCCTGTCAGCATTCTGTTGGGAGAGCACATATGAAACTGTTCTGCCAACGGCCTACTCTTTGTTTACCAGCTGAAATACCTGCTGTTCTTTTTTACCATTTGTCTGTTAAAATAGCTTACACTTCTGGGGCCACAATGTTGCCCTGAAAATCACTTTTGCCTGGTTATTTACCATTCTAGTTCCATGTCATATTGGTAAGTAGGTCATTAGCAAATCAGCTGCATCCCTAGTGAACCCTGGCCTTTTTCCCAGCTCTCTCCCTTGGTGTTTTCCATTGCTTGCCGACTTGATAAGATACCAAGCAGGTTCTGTTTGATCCACATGTTTAGTATTTCTCTGATGAGGTGGACAGAGGTATGAGCAGTGAAGGGGTGGCCTCTCAGTCAAGGCATGCTCTGTTTCTTGGCTGCTGTTGAACAAAACTGTTGATTTAGAGGTGGTGTGCCATGCATAATCCTTATGGGGAATTCCTGTTTTCTAGGACAACTCTGCTTCCTTTAATGTCATGATCTATATTCTTCACAGGTACAGGCACCTTGTGTACCCCTGTTCTGAATGTATGACTCCTCCAAAATGTACTTGAGTTAGCTGTTAACTCCTGATTTGGACGGCTCTGTTTCAGTTTAGCAAGAAGTCCGGGTCACTCTGCATTTAGGACTCGTCTCTCTCATTGTACAAAATTACCATGGCCTCATGCTAAATGCTGATTTTTTTTTTTTTCATAAAAGTTTCTCTATATTTTTCTGGTTGAAAAATCACTGTATAGCTTTAATCTGAGAGATGACTTGCAAGAAAATAGATGCAGATGAATGATGATTCATTTTACTTAACTGTGGCTTCTTTTGTCAAAAGGCCATTTAAATCAATTTAATATTAATTATTTTAACTGATGATAGCAATATGAAGATAACGGCTTCAATTGTGTATGGAAGGACCATTTAGTTTCTGACATAAAATTGTGACATATCTACCAAATTAAAGACAAAGGTAGTTCATCTCTCTTTTATTAAGCGAGAGATTTAGAAGTATTAGAGCAATTATTTTTATCTTTGACGGAAAAGTTTTCCAGATAAGTTGACTCCAGCTGGCATCGTGCCTTTCTCTAAAAGTCCACTTATCTTCATTACTTTGCTAGTAATTTTAAGCTATCTGTATCTTGTTGTGCAGTAAGACTGCAATCCTAATACAATATTATTGTCATTATTGTTCTTTTTATTATTTTTGTTATTATTATCATCATTGAAGGATATTATCAGTTAAATGTTCTTATAGAATTTTCTTGCATGGTAGGAATTCCAGTGATACTATCACAAAATTTTATGCTCTTGAGTAAAATGTATTGATGTATTTTAAACTCTTACAGTAGGAATGGTCTCTACATTTGTGTTTGTGGTGTTGGTTTATGAAAATTGTGTGGCAGTGCTATTTTTCAAAAAATAGGTCTAAAGCCAAGTAAGAAAGGTCAGCTTCAAAGTGAAAGACTCACAGAAAAGATTTTCAGTAGAAACAGTGAAAGGAATGTGCTGTGTTCAAAATGGTTCTTGATAAGTTACAGGGAGGTTCCTGCAATAAAGTTGGTGTGCCAGTAGGGTCCTGAATTTGTAGCTCAACCAGTTGCATATATCTGTTAACAGAACTTCAAAGTAAAATCTTTTTATTGTATTGCTAAGTGTTGTTAAAACAGTCAATTTCTGGGTATTATGTGAAAATTTTAATTGAATATATGGTTGAACTTTTATTTTAGACACTATTAGACTGAGAAACTGAAAGTAACAAAGAAAAGAAAAGAAGTATATTGCTCATAAGCTAGGTTATAATGCTTTATAATTTCTACCTTTACTCACTCGTTTATGTTTTGCAATTTAAATAAAATTCCAATACAACAAGACTAACCAAAAATAGTGACTTTGATTTTTAGATCTATTTTTGAGACATGGAGAATGGGAAAAATCCATTTAATAAATGGAAAACAATGTAATGATTGCAAAGAAAGGTTATTTTCATACTTCCATGCTGAAACTAATAATACTAGATTCCAAAATTGATCTATGAAGCTTCAGAAATGCCCTGGGGCAGCTCTCCGGGGCGGGGTTTAGTGACTCAGCAGCTTTTTGGTGTTTTCTTCCAAACAGACTGAATTGTTTCAGGTGAAGTAGCACTGACACACGTTTCGTAAGTCTTTCTTTTAGTCTCCTAAAATCCATACTCCACAGATCTTTAATATATTTTCTCAAGATTTATAGCAACCTTGCAATCCTTTCTGTGCAGTCTTGAGCTCTAAGGTTCTAGCTCACTGTCTCTAAGTGACAGAAATGTGATTACCCTTGTAGAAGCCAATCAAGCATTCAGAGAAAAAGACCAAATCCAACCCCCAAATCCCTCCTGCCAAATTCAGCTCTGGTGCCTTAAGTTGCTCCAGAATGCTTTCCTATCCTGACAGATGTTCCTCCCATGTTTTATGCAAACAAATGAAGTCATTTTAGCACATGAAGATGTCTTCTGTTCTCAACCTTTGTGTCTCAACTGCTCTCTGAGGTGTCTTGTGCATTCATGATTTTCTGACACATTCATCAAAGTTAAAGCTTTTGAGATGCCACAAAGGCAGTTTTCTGGTACATGCACAACCCAAAGCTATGTTTTTTACTTTTGTCTGCCATGAAAAAAACAATTAAATTCTGTAGTACAGGATTTTTAAAAAATTTTTTTTCCTCACATTATGTTTTGTAGATTTGTTTACTTGTTCCTGTTTAACCTTATTCTGCCTTATATAATTTTTAGGTATTTGTTAGTTCTAAGATTAATATGTTAGTCCTTCAGTTGAAAATGAGTATGATATTTCTAAAATATTCTGGTGATATTACAGCTATCTAATAACTGAAGCAGTATTCCCGCTACTCATCCACGATCTGAACCCTTTTCTTCCTAAAAGAGCTTCAAACAGATCAGTCAGTGGATATTTTAGTTGTGAACAGAAAATTTAAAGCATTCCTTTCCAAACATAGGAATTGACCCAGGATCATTCACCTGAAATATTACCTGTCCCAAAATACACTGCATTATTTGAGCCCTCTCATATTCAAAGACCAATGCCTTAAAGAGCTCTGCTTTAGAGCACTGGCTCAGCAAATCCTTCTGTTGTGTTCTCTATTAGGAGTTCTATTTTCAGTTACTCTTGTGTTAGCTTGGGGAAGCACTGAAAACAAGTATGTGTACTGGTGCAATTTGTACGTGAGAAACGTGGACATCAAGGATTATGATTTACAGAGCAGAATTCATGTGAGAAGAGATAGTGGGTAGAAGAAAGCATACATTTTTTTATGCCTGGATTTTTTCCCCTCCCATATGTGGAACGCAAGTATTTACAGGAGTAAATGCCTTTTGATAATATAGGATTTGTCTCCAGCACCATGACCAAGAGTTAGATGAAAATGTTTTTTAAACACAGTCATAATTACATACAGTCTATTTAAGGGGTAAGTGATACAGTAATGTGTTTTCTGACTGCTCTATGGTCAAGTGCTTTTCTTCTTCGGTTTTCCACATATTCATGGGTTTTTTCTGAATTGTTTACTTGGAAAGCCTAAAAGAATAAAGAAATAAAGTAATGTAGGAGTTAAAGAACCTAACAATTCTCCATTTACAAAATGTTAATAGTCAAGGAAATTTGAAATATTAGACCCTTAATGCCATAGGCTAAACAGCAGTCCTCTGAAAATGTTAATATTTAATTTGGCATATTTGCTCTGAATGTTAGCTATATTAAATATTTTTATTTTCTCTGAGCTTGAAAGAAGCTTAGTCTTTTCAGCATCTTGTGTAATTCCTATTTCCAGAGATATATTAAGAGGTTATTTAAGGTCACCACTGTGTTGCTGTCAAAAGACACAGCCCTCATAGCCAACAGACCATGATAGCCCAGGGTGAGCTGGCTAGAAACATCATGTTTGGCTCGGGTACTTTGTTTCAGCTGCCGAATTGTACTGAAAGACATCTGAAAATACTCCGAGACTAATTTAGGCAATAACATCTTTATTAATTAAGAAACAAATCCATTAAAAAAAAAAACACCAAAATAAATGCTTCGTATCTGTCTTCTCTGTATTCATGCAAACAGCAGCTGCAATTGAGGCTGTTGTAGCTGAAAAGGGAGAAGCAGTGTGTGCGAGTGGGGTGGCAAATGGACCCTGGTGCACTGTTCCTGCTAACATATGGGCTGCTATTAGAGAGGAGCAGGAGAAATCTGGTGGTGCACAGTGCATAAGGAGCTGCAGTGGCTTCATGAAGGGAAGAAGAGAATAATTGACATGGAGAACAGGTCAGGGTCTGTTATTTGAACTGGCCCTTCGGTGTGTTGGTTTGAAACGCAACCTAAAATGCCCTATGCAATGAGGCTCAGCATGAGACTGACTTTATGGAAATTGAAAGCCTAACCAAAGGATAACTGTTTGCTTTCTTTTAAGACTTGTGAAATTCTTGAAGATTCACATAGCTACCATTCTACACCACAGAATGGTCTGTGTTCAAATTCATGGCATTCAGGTGTTTCTCACCATAGGACTGATTGTAACTTATTTTACTTGTGATGCATCAGCCTGATAATCAGCTGCCAGCAAGCAGCAAACTGTAAGTCCTTGTGTAAATCCCACTGTAAATATACACAATTTAACCTAATCAATTTGTGGCAGCCCGGGGGTAGCAGCCTCACAAGTTTGGGGATAAATGCAGTCTTGAAAAGAAATTATAGGGACAATAGAAAGGTGAAGTAGTGGGGTTTTGGTTTTCTTGGGGATTTTTTTTTT
>VWZN01013899.1:761608-773608 GCA_013396955.1 Regulus satrapa
TTTTTTTTTGGCCTCTCACCTACCTCCCCCGATTAAGTTCTGTGGATGACACTTGAATTACCACCGTGCCAAAAACTAGGAAATGAGTTAAGTGTGGACTCGGTGCCATAATTCCCCTCAGAATGGGGCAGGGATTCTGCTGGCTTGCAGCAGGGTGCTTGCAAAAGGCTAATACTCTTTACTGGTTAGAAACCAGGATTTATAAAAGCTTTTAGCAGTTATGCTGAATAGTGCTTTTCAGGAGCAAACAAATAAATGCAAAGATTAAATGAGGTTTCTTTGTATCCATCAAGAGGCAAAAGATTAAAATGATGGAATGAGTTCTGTCTCAATTTTTCTCATAGCTAAAATTGCTGAGAATATTACGCTATGTAAGAATCAGATGCATCAAATATTAAATTCTACTTCATAATTTGATATTGGGCACTGGACAGCATTAATACTTTTCCACTGTCCACTTACTGTCACCTCACTAACTCTGAGGATAGTTTTTCACTTTCTCTTTTACTTTCTATGTCCAAAAAATAATCAACAGCTGTATAGAGTCTCCATGGGAAAATAAAACCCAACCACATAGATTACAAATGTGGGGGGAGGGAGAGGGAGGAAACTGTATTCAGGGACAAGCAAAGAAAATAGTTGTGATGCATGAAACTCATAATTTCTATCTTAAACAATTACATGAATTAGATGATACAGAGTTAAGGAATCAGGCTTCAACTTTTTAGCTTTATTGACTAAAATTTGTACTCTGGTAAGAAACAAAAATGTTTTAGAAGACAACTACTGAATATGAAAGCAGAAATGTAGAACTGCCTTGGTCCAATACCCAGAACTCACTGTACTAAGCACTGGACCACTGCCAAAACAAGCAGCATTAAGAGCTATTTAGTCTCTTTCCTTGTCTTTTCCACAGAGCCAAGTCACAGAATGATGTGCTAAAATATGAGATGGAATGACTTAAGTGAGGTTCATGACAAAAGTGATGGAAAAAAGAGGCTGCAGCTGATAATGAAAATCACTTCTGAAACCTATAAAGAGAGGTTTATTTATATATAGTTTAATAATTCTCCATGTTTAAATATAAGATGCTGCAAATGGAGCAATATTTATTTCATGTGGTGTGATGACAACCTTGATCCTGAATGCCAGATAATCCCTTATATATGCACTTTCCTTTCTGTGCCATTTGGCTTTCTATATAAATCTTTGGTTGCATTTAATGATTATTCAGGATTTTCTGTTTTCAAGGTACTACTTTAGCCTACTTGGAGTTTTATGTCTGTCAGAAAATGAGCTACATTTTTTTAATTTCTCAGAGACAAGGAAAAGGTACAGAAGGGGAGGATTTCCACCCCTACCAATGATCCTTTATTGTAGCATTATTGTGACATGCTTATTGTGTTATAATGCCAACTTATAAAGAAGGTGTTGCTGAAACCTCTTATTGTCATGGCACAACAAAATTATTGGGGAGTTCTCTCCCTATTCCTTATCCACATCTACTCCATAGTAACAATGTGTAACACTAGAGGAAAGATGTTTTGATTGTGGAATTTCTTGTATACTGGTAGTGCCAAAGCCAGATAGCTTATCTAAGTAGTTCTTCCTTTTTCTTTTTTTAAATTTTTTTTTTATTTTTTAATGATGTTTCCTTTCCCCAGTCTGCTGCTGCTTCTCACTCAGAGCTGCTGTGCAGTGCTTGTGCTCTGCTGGTTTTGACCATGCTTGTGCTGCCCTTGTACCAGGATTCTGTCGGGGGGAACCATTCACATCTGACTGGCCTGGATGTTTGTAGAGGAAGAAAGCACCCAGGGAAATATGCTTACAAGTAGGTAGAGAGCTGCTCTCCTGTAGTATATATAAACTTAATTCTTCATCTTATCAGAAGCAATAATTTTTCACTCAGTTTTGTAACTTGCTGTCACTTAAAGGCTGGGATGTTAAATTGAAGTTGAGATCAAATCTGATTTGCCCCATACCAGCAGTAGTCTATTTATGTATAAATGTTTCATTAGTTTTGCTCTTATTCTTTGAAAGGGTTTTATTCTCTTAAATCCTTACAACTCAATAATACCTCAATTCCACTGAATGGTTTGGAAGTTATTTCTTTTCTTTTCTAAAGTCCGGAGATTGGAAAAGCATACAAAAGATTTTTACCTCTATCTTTTTAGCTACTTAAATGAATCTTTTGGCTTTGTGCTATGCATTATTTGTGAGCTTGTAATTCTCTTGGTTTGGTGCTGATATTCTGTTTTCTTGGTGTTTGAATTAATGTATTTTAAGACTTACATCTTTGGGGAGGCCTTGTAGCAGCTGCTATGTCTGTCTCAGCCCTAACAGCTGTTTCATGTTGGTGGCACACTCAGACTGACAACTTTCTTACCAACAGGGACTTTTCTCCATCTATATGTGGCTTATTTTTGAAGTTATCGATTTTCCCACTCTCTAAGTAATTGAAGTAATTAAAATCTGTTCTTAATTTCAGAACACATATTTTTTTCTTTCCAGTCTTATGCGTTTATGATTTTTCAATATTATATAAAAAAAGTCACTTTAAAAGTGATAATTTTGCCTCCTAGGGTCTTTTTTTTTTTCCTATTGTAAGAAAGTTTGGCCATATAATTAATTCTGTAGATCTTGACCCTAAGGCTATCCAAGATAATGGAGTTTAAAAGTAAAATGAAGCTGGATATTATAGCATCATAGTGATCACACAGGACTGAGGTAATTATGACTGTTTTGATATTATAGATCTGAATTTGCCCCCTGATGTATTTTTCTAGCCTCCTAGAAAATAGTTACTGAAAGTCAGGAAGCTTGCCAGGTAGAGCAGCTTAACCAACAACGGAATCTTTCACAGAGTAGCTGTTGCAATATTGAAGACCCTTTCCTCAATACATCTTGCAGTAAATTTAGGAGTGAAGCTTGTCTTTTTACTTAAGATTGCAACTTCTGTTAGAATTCTTTGATTTTTTTTTTTAAGTTTTTAAAAAATTGTACTAGTTTTTAAGAAACATGAAAATTGTTCCTAAAAAGTGGATGCAGAAGGAAGATGGAATTGAAAAAAAAATCACTCTTTTGAAATTAGGACAAGGTAAAAATTTGAATTAGCTCAGAGCAGATGGATATCTGTAAATAGAGATTTATCTGTGCCATGAAGAAGTATATTTATCAAATCAGTGTCCTCTTTCAAAAAGATCAAGCTCTACAAGTGTCTCTTTTGGTAAGTGAAAGTTAAAGTGAAAGTTAGTCAAATAAAGGGTGTCACGATTATTCCATTTTCCTTATGAGTATTGCTTTGTATCAGAGGTGTTTCCTGCTTTGAAAAAATCAGGTTGTGCCCCAGTGCTGCACGCCACTCACCCTGAAGGCCACCTGCACTGTGATGTGATTGTCTGGCAGGAGATCACTCTACAGGAAGGTGGATGGCTTTGCAGCAACTATTTCTCTTCTACTTTTGGCTCTGCAGCTGTTTTTTTTGTCCACAGCCAGGTCCTACCTGGTTATTTTTCTGTCCTGGTCAGGTCAGTTAGGTGGAACCTTCCTGGAAATTAATGTGGAGTGGCTGTAGTTAAATTCTACGTGCCTCAGATGGGGCTCCATAAGTGTGACTTGGGAGCAACAACAGCGAGTTAGTTCCCAGTTGTATGCTGATTATTTGCTGTCTTGTTCTCATTGTAATGATTAGTAAGAAAAGTATATTGCCCCTGAATATCCCAACAGAGGGATGATGGCTTGCCAGCATCCCACCTATGAATATGAACACTTGGGTGAAGGAAGGCAGGCAAAAGTTTTGTGCATGGGGAACAATGGGATGATTTATATGGGTGGATGATGTGAGACATTGATGAGCTGCAGGTAGTGCTGTCAACATGTAAATAGTGTCATAAAAGATTCTAGTAAACTGCATTATAATTTGTTCTTCTAATGCAACATCACTACCACATACAAGCTTGCTCATTTCTGGATAACTATGTGCCAGTGTGAGCTGTTGTCAAGGGATGCCACTTTCAAAAGAATGGAGGAATGAATTTCTAACTGGTGTACAGTCTGGAGGCGTTTAAAGTACTCTGCTGTCATTATTTTCTTTTCTGATAGAAGTAGAAATTATATATTCCTTACAGAAAATTGTTTTATGATTATGAGTTTGAAAAATAGAATTGGTATGTGTGTTGATGAATTTGCTATTTTATATAATTTATGTGGAAATTTATTGCACAGTTACAAGTGAAAATAGAACTTGTGATGAACAATGACAGAAAGAGTTCAGGGTATGGCGTGCAGTGTTATGCTCCTGGTTGTACACAAGGTCTTCTGTGGTTTATTTGGCCTGTCTTGTTCTCAGTTTGATAATTTCTAAAAAAAAAAAAAATGTATTGCATCTGAAAAATTTTGGAGACTGAAAATGTTTGAAGGCAAGAGTTATACAGAATAATGTTAGTTATAGTAGAGTATGGTTGCTGTGCTTGTAATGAGGTAAAATTGTCTTTACTTACTTAGCTTTAATCTTTCCAATTTCTGTTCAGATTTAGAGGCAGTTATGTAAGTTGTGAATGGATTGTCTGGAATAGAGTGACTCACCAAGACAGAATATAGTGCACATGGCTGTTACAGGGAAATGCTCACTGACTCAGCTACAGAAGAGTCTGCTACCTAGAACTGCTGCACATGTGGATTTAGATGGATATCTGCCCTGAAGCTCTCCAGCACACTGTCTGGCACCTCCTGCTGCATGAATTACTGCTTTGCTTTGGGCGTCCCACCTTTAAGGATATTAAAGGAGCTCTTCAGATTTCCTTGTTGTGCCTTGCAGTTTTTAATTTAATACCTTCTGTTGTCCATTCTTGGCACCTTCTGCAATGGGGATAAAGCACAAACCTTTTGTGCTTTGCACTCCCACTAGCATACCAAAATTTGAGGCTTTGCTTTTGAAATGCCTTCTAGTAGTGCCTTAATCTTTTCATTGGTATCTTCTCAGTATAGGAGTAATCCCCCTGTCAAAATTCTGTGTCTGCTCACAGGACAAGATCACAGTTTACATCTCAGTTTAAGGTTTCAGTTGAACTTGTTTCTAGCCTGTGGAGCCATAAGAGTAAATCAGGTCCTGGGAATGCTTTCTGGGTGGTGTTGGTCTCTGCTGACTGCTCTCGACCTACCCCAAGGTCAAGTCAGTTTTCTTTGGCTGTGCTGCTGTGCTGTAGGGACAGACACCACCAATCTCAACTTATTTGCAGTTTATGTTATTTCTAATATTGGTGTGAATGCTGGCAGGAATAGATTCTATTAAAAAATGGCTGTTTATTATTTGAGTTTTAAAAAGTAATAATTGCAGGAGAAATTGTGATAAAGCTTGAAGTAGCTAATTTTTTATTGCAATTATAAGAAGGCACTCCTTTCTGTATTTTGCAGTCTACAGACTTATGTGTTAATTGATGTTTCAAGTCCTAGAATGAGCCATCCTACTACATATTGCAGCCCTATGGTATTCAGCAAATAATTTCTTTCTTCCAGACATCTTGAAAGTTGTGAAAGATGTTTTTATTTTCACTGTATATGCTCACTGACTCATACCATGGGTGTACATCTATAAACATAAAATAGATTCAGTCTCTTTTTTGAAAATTATTATATAAATGTATTTATGTTTCTTTCCTGTCCTTAATAGCATATTTTGCTTCTTTAGAATACTGGGTATTTTTTGTGGTGATGGTCTTTTTGGGAGAGAGTACAGAGAAATTTAACG
Source organism: Regulus satrapa (assembly GCA_013396955.1). Classification (NCBI taxonomy): domain Eukaryota; kingdom Metazoa; phylum Chordata; class Aves; order Passeriformes; family Regulidae; genus Regulus; species Regulus satrapa. Next base: position 767,355 of record VWZN01013899.1, read on the forward strand.
CAGAGAAATTTGCAGATGAATACTAGTTATTTATCATTAAATAATTGATCCTCTTACAAGTAATATAGTGTAGCTGTGGTTCCCATGCTTGACCTGTAGTTTACCTATAATCTTAATTTTCCTTTCTGTTAATATGGTTTGTGTGGCAATATTAAGGTATGATTCTCTGAATGGAAAATATATTTTAAAACCTACTTTTTTTCCCTGTTTGCTTTCATGCTTGTGAAGTGATTGGTTATGGCTCGCAAACTTAGCTGCTTCACATGGCAGTGTAAAGTCTTTTAAAATAAAATAAGACCTTCTGAAAGGTGCTGTTTAACTGAGAGGTTTTGAGTAGTGTGAAAGCAGAATTACATCTGCTGGTCAAGTGTCTTCTCTATTTTAACAGCTCCACAAAAATCCTTCTCCACTGTTACAGAAAAACATGCCTTTGCTGCATAACCAGGTTTTGTTCACCTTTCTGAAGCAGATAAATGTATTTTCTCTGTTGCATTTGTGTAAGTGCATCAAGTTGTGGGCAAATAAAACATATAAAAATAGAAACCAAATAAAAACTAACCAGCATGAATTCTGGTATGACAGTCTTTATCAAGTATTGGACAAAAAGGTCCATTTTCTTTTTTCTTAAGAGCCTTTATATAATAAAAGCTATTTAAAAAACCTTTTCTGTACAATTAATACTGCCTCAGATTTTCAACAGATGTTTCTTAAGTTTATTGACAGTCTTGCATTTTCATATTAAATTCAAGAGCCACCTCTAATATCAAGTTTTTGTGATCACTGAATAAAGAGGTAGACAGGCAATAATATGACACAAACTTAAATGAGGTACACTAAAGTTCTATTTGGATCACTTTAAAAGTTTTTCTGCTTTTTTTCAGTCTTGCTTTCTTGCATGGTCAATTGATTATTTGATTCTTGTTAATTTTCCAATGAGACATATAAATTAAATATGTGTGAAAAAGGAGTGGACAGCTGAACTGATCAAGTCTGTCAGAAGTTCCTTAGAGGGACCTACTAAAGCTCTTAATCCTAACATGCTCTTAGCAAAGCCTTTAACATCATGCCTTGCATACCCAAACAATCCTCTGCTTGCTTTCAGTAGCATTAACATTGGTTTGTGACATGATGAAGTATATGGAGTGACTTCTTCAGATGGTTTCAGGCCATAAAAATTTAAAGGCAAGAGATAAAACTATCATCTTCTCTTGTTACCAAGTATTTTGACACTTAAACTGGCATTCCAAAAAATTAAAGGATACTTGTAATAGTTATGGAGGATAATTTTTAAACTTTTTTTTTTTTTTTAATAATTCTGTCAGGGTTATGCTCTAGGCTTTGAAGGACAGGATTAATATTCAGGGGAATATTCCACTGAATTTCATTGGAAAAAAGGTGTAATTTTAAAAAACAGTTATCAGCTGCCTTTTTGTCTCAATTGCTGATGGCTTGGACTATGTTGAAATTAAAGAACATCCAGTTAACTCTTGCTTCTTTTGCCAGGTAGAGTTAAATTAATTCAGCAGATAAGAAGTTGAGTTCAGTAGAAATAAAGTGACACTTATTAGATTGTTGCTAAAGTAAAATGAGATAATTTTATCAAGGTTTTTGTGCTTTGGCATGTTTATTGCCTTCTGCAGAACAGAATTGCCTTGAGTAAAATGGACCATCAGCCTGGAGAAAGTAAATTCCCACCTTTCCATTATATTTTAATAAAATAATCTATTTCTGATGTTGGTGTTTATTCATATTTCTTTAATATGTCAGAGAATGTGGCTGCTATTGGTCACATAGTTTACTTGTTTGCAGTTATGTGACACTTGTTCCAGCATTTATTATTATATTGCTTGGTTATATTATCTGTGAACTCAACCTTGTCCTTGGTTGCCAATCAAAAACTAGCCAACGATCCAGAAGTTTGACAAAAGTAGCTTTCTTTTCCCTTCTAAGGCAAAAATGTTACTACACACTGCCCAAACACTGAAGTATATTTTACATATGTACACAAAAATTCAGCACTTTTATGTCAGACGAATTCACACAAATAAGTATTTCTATTTGCATTTTCATCTTTAAGTGAATGTTACCATAGTGAAGTGATAAAAGTGACAAAGATGAATCACCAGGACTAGGGCAGATATCTTCCAGGTTTTCTTCTGCTTATTAGGACATTTGATTCGCCTTGGGTTTTCCTGCTTATACATCAGTATTGCACATAGAAACCAAGGTGATTTCTGGTAATGCATTTCTGTCAGAGGGGTATCTTTTGCATCATCCATTGTTAATTTGGAATCTTCATTTTGTTAACTCTCAATACCACAGGAAAGAAAAATTACCTTGCTATTAATCTTTAGCACTTCATCGAGTTTGGCGTGGGCAATCGGTGTGATCTCCTTTGGGGCACACTGTGTCTCTATAGACAGAAATGTTAATAGTTTCTTCCTTTTGCGACTTTGTTCTGTGTGAGTTTGCAAATTTTCTGTGTGCTTATTATTCAGAGCTCCCCCATGGCATTCAAGAGAAACCTGTAGAAGGCATTTATAAAAATAAATAATATTTAGCTCAACCAGATTGGAGACTAATGACTTTCTTCCTTTACTGTTTAAAACTCTGATAATTTGAGGGTTTTTTGTTTTTGTGGTTTATTTTGTTTTGTTTTGGGTGTTTTTTTGGGTTTTTTTCCCCCCCCAGAAGCTTAAGGGAAAAGAGACCCAAACATTTCGACCTGTCACTGGCTTTGTGTCTCAATGTGATGGTAAAACCATCACTGGTGAGAACAGGTTAGCTGAAGGAATGATGTCCCCAGTGAGTCCAGAGAGAGCATGAGAACAGTGACCCTTAGAAGCAGTGTTCCACAATGTGACAGAGCCTACTGAACCATTTCAGCAATGGTCTCAAGTCCTTGTGACTTTTAAGAACCATTATCTTGTGTAAAAAAAAAAATTATAGGTGTGGAAATATTAATATTTGGAGGAGACATAAAATGTTGCTTATGTTTTGAATTGAAAATGTGGATTTGTAATTTCCCTAATTTATTTATTAACACAGTGTGGATGATCTGAGGGTGTTTTTAAGGTATTTTACAAGGTAGGCTAAAAGCATATTCCATGTAATTTCTGCTAGTTGCCTTGTGTTCAAGAAAAATCATGCAAATTGGAGGAGAGCTATAAAATACCTTGGAGTTTTTTGAAAATATTGATCTTTTTGCTTAAGTAAAAACTCTTTTTTGAGTGGATTTGATTCAACACTAATGAATGTGAGCATCACATCCTGAGAAATGGGTAACATTTGCAGCAATATGAAACTGCTATGATGAGATCATTGACTGATAAGTGGTCTTCAAAGTGCAATATAAAAAACAGAGAAAAGGAGTACGATAATATTTAGGATTATTTTGAATAGAGGAAGTCTAGAGAGATTAATTTGGTAATAGCTGGACTTTGGACCAAGGTTTACTTGGGTGGAAGTGAAGAAAGCAGTTTGCTGTAGAGCTGTGTGACAAACAACCAAGCAAGTAGAGATGCTTTCCTGGATGGGGGAAAAGAAGGAAAAGAGTTGAAGACGACACACCAGGATTGAATCCAGGGTTTTGTGACTCTGTTGGAACAAAAATTAGAGCTATTGACAGAAGGAGCAGGAAAAGGAGGAATTTGGATAAAGATTATAAACAACCCCTCTGAGCTCCTGTTAGTTGTACGTGCTCTTTTGACTTTGTTCAAAGCAATTGAGAATATGGCTGTTGGGTTCAGCTTTAATGCTAAGTTGGAATTGGCAGGGAGATCTCAGGATAAAATCTCGGCAAAAATAGGCAGAGATGAAAGTTTGAGGTTATGGATCCTGAATTCTTGGAAGTGGGGGTTGTACCATGGTCCACTGAGTTGTAGAGGCAGCTTAGGGAAGATGAGTTGCCTATGCAAAAGTGAAAAAGAACCTGACAGAAAATAGAGCAAAAGAAAAGAGAGGAGGACAAATCCACCAAAAAGGCCAAAGAAAGGGCAAAAAGAGATTTGGAGGTTTGAAATGAAAAGAATTTGAAAGCATTCTAATGGTGAGATTAGCTATAAAAGGAAAGCATACAAATGAATGTAGAAGAAAATAAAAAAATGAAGGGTTTTTTTTTTTCAGTTTAACAGATAACAGATACACATAATTATTGGAGCAAAACATAATGCGGTGTAGAAAGAAATTGAAACATAACAAAAATTCCTTCAAATAATTACTACTTTCAGAAAGGTGTTAGGAAATGTAAAGGTGTTTTCTCAGAAATGTATGTATTTTATTTCATACTTCAAACGTTTGCATTTCAGTATCTTATGTTTTGTTGCATTTACATAGAGAAAAACACTTGCTAAAATATTACTAATAGAATGACACTACATTTAAGTTATTGCATTTAGGTAATGTACAAAGAAACCAGATAGACTACAATTTTTTGAATAAGTTATGCCTTTTACTAGTTTTTTTTTTCTTAATACAAAAATATAGTTCTGTAAGGAAATATATGTGATGCAAATATTTTTGTCACATACTTTCCTGAAGGTTGTAAACATGGTATTATATTCTTCAGATTGGCTTTATTGTCCAAATAATTCTCTAATTAAATTGAGCTCTTTTTTATTTAAAGCTGTCTTTTGGGGAGATATTGCCTTAGATGATGAAGACTTAAAAATCTTTCAAATTGACAGGACGATTGACCTTACGCAGCACTCCAACGAAAGACTTGGCCATAATACAGGTATGCTATTTCAACCTTGTTTTAATTTATTTTTTCCCATTAGTTTATTCTGCTTAGAAGGCAATCTGTGTTTTAGATGTGGAAAGCCAGTATAATGTCTTTGTTAACATTAGTTTACACTTAGAAAAGTTGTTAAACAAAGACTATAGATCCACTTTAGGGAAAAGCAAAGCAATTTCATTTTATTCCATCATTTCTGTTGAAAAATATCTTGTTGAACTGAGGAGGAGAAACTGGTAGGAAGCGTAGAGTCTGCTCTGCAGGTGGTCATGTGGGAAAGGAAATTGTACAAAGCTTTGCTTTCATCACTGAAAGTTCCTGATAGCAGAGCCCAAGCACACTATGGAGAACACATATCCTGGTATCCTGGCACTGCAAAGTTGGAAGCCTGGCATTGCACCCTCTTCTCTCCTCTCCTTTTTTAAATGATTCATCCTGTTCTGTACCCACACCAAGTAGAAACACTAGAACCTGTCATCCTTGCTACATTTGCCACATCTAAAAAAACGAACCATTTATTTGACATTTTAATAGATGTTTCTATGCTATTGTTAATATGCAATGCATTAGCACCAGAAGCTGCAATCTGATTAACAGAGGCAGCTGGGTATTCAGACAGAGCGATAAAGAGATTTTATTTATGTGTAAATATGTCTGTTTGCAGGAGAGAAAACATAATCCAAGCCTAAATGGATGTCTGTCTAATGTCTAAAAATATTTATGCTTTCAGGCTGTGATTTGTAAATTGATAACTGAGAATTTGTAAACTTTCAGGTTATATTAAAAAAAAATCAACTTAATGAAGAAAAGTTTGGAAAAAATGCTGTTAGAAAATGCAAAAATTTATTATGGATTTGTTTTTCTGTTAAGCATGTTTTATGTGTGTCTGAATTGAGCTACCATAATTTATTCCTGATATGTGGAAAAAAAATTTTCAGACCAAAGAGGCAATTTTGAATTTAATCTTTCGATGTTGATATATGTAAAAATATTTTTACTCATTCTCAGTGGATGCCATAATTAGAATTTTAATGCCAACTTGAAAATTTATTTTATCTCTTTTTACATCTACTTTTTTTTTTCCAAAACAGGAAAACTTTTGATCACTTCTAGATCTGGAGGACTGGATTTTAAAATGTCAATAGAGTTAGTGGTTTCCCTGCTCTCCTCTCCCCCAAACAAATAGTTTTAATTGCCTTTGAAGATATCTAAGGCACTAGTTTTGGTGTAAAAAAATGTGGAACAACATTGGTCATTTCCCCTTAAAGTGGATGCAATCAAGTGATTTCTTTGGCTTGCTGACTCCTTTTTCTTCTTGCTTTTTTACTTTTCCTTTTTAACCGCAAAGTTATTAATTTTTTTTTTATTGCCACACAACAATATACATTTCTAAGCAGTTTGAAAATTAAATTTAATATTCTATTACTTAGTTTTCCCTTTCTTACATGTTTGGTAGTATGCACGTGAACTTTTCTTGTGGTTGCTATCCTGTTCAGGATATTGAATCACCCATATTGCT
>VWZN01013899.1:773669-790064 GCA_013396955.1 Regulus satrapa
CCTTTATTGCACAACACGAGCCAATGCAATGGTGATGATCAGTGGGACTAAACTTTGGAAGACAAACTCTCTTAAGTTAATAGCTTCATAACTGCTCTCAGTGGACCCTCACCAATCTTGATCTTTCCAAAAGAAAGTCAATTTTACACTTCACTTATGTAATTTATTTTTCCAAAAGTACAACCTTCTTAATGTATAAACGAGGAATTGTGTGCTCATCTCCCTCTAATTCTAAAAGAGCAAATTGCCAGTAGCTTGTTAATATTAGCAACTGGAAAAGGAATAAAAGGAATGCTAGATATCTGTAATCTAGAAAACAAAATTTTATTGTAGTTACAGATACGATGGTTTATGATTGTAAGCTTGATTTCTGAGAACTTTTCTTCTTGTTGATTTTTACAGACCAAAGGAGATATCAGGTAGAAGGATTAGATACCTGCTGGTAAACCATCAAGATAGAGTGGTAGATTCACAGTTGTTATTGCAACTCTAATTAAAATCCTGATGCTCACAGGCTCTGATTCACATTATGTGACTGCTCCTTTTCGTGAGGATTATCTGTCTGGATTTGCAGGGTCAGATAATCTGTGAGTTTCTTGGAGTATGGCTCTGTCATTTTATTTTTCATTTTGTCCAAGCAAAATGCATAATCACTGCAAACAGAAACAACACTAAAGCAAATAACATTTATGTGTATATCTTTAAGTCCAAAATGCCAAAAGGATCCTCCTTATCCTACCTGAATTATAAGAAAACACAGCAAATAGGGATTAAAACTTTTTTAGTCTGTATAGTTTGGCAAGGACGCATGGTAGTCATACAGGACAACTTAGTTGTGAGAGACTTTTTCTTTGGTTTTTCACGAAATGAAATACACAGGCAGCAATAAGACAGAAGTTAGTGTTTGAGCGTATTTTTTTCCCCTAAAAATATAGTATAATTCTTTAGGTAACTAGTGGATTCTTTAGGGGTTTTCTGTTACATTTGACAGTTGATACTTACTATTTTTTAGTATTTATTTGGAATGCTTAGCTTTAAGCCTTATTTTATAAGACGAATGTTAACATGAGAGACAATTACATTAATGATGATCAATGTTACATCCTCTGCACTTGATGTTATAGTTACCGTGTAACTTGTTGGAAAGGAATGTGTTGGTCTATTACCTCATCTATTTAAAATGTTTTTAAAAATTTGGAAAATTTTTCTCAAGGGAGCCAGCAACTATGTGACAGTGTAATCCAAATAATTAGGCACATTGTTATTCACTGAGAAGCCACACACTCACTTGCCTTATATGGAATTTTCTCATCTGTAATATGAATTTAAGTTGCTGTTTAATTAATGTATTTTCTACATAGATATCAAAAGTTTTTATGGAAAGTTGGGAAAGGCCTTTTTAGTGGTAGTTGGTGGTATCAATGGTCTTTTCTCATCAATGGTTTCTTTCTCTCTTTTCACTTTTTCAGCCGTAAAAGTAGTTTAGAAACTCTCTTGTCCTATAACAGCGACTTGTAAAATACAACCTCCTGCAAACCTGTAAAATCACAAAACTTTCTGAACAATTCTGAATTATTTAATTGACTCATGTAGTCTAGTCAGTGCTCTTGCTTCTAATTTACTGGTGTTTGAAAAGCCACCTGTAGCCACAAAAGGTTTATGTGTGAAGGGAGAATGTAGTAGATTTTATGCAGTATACCCAGAAATGTGTTTTATTTAGGTCAATGTCATAGTAAATGTTAAAATAAACTACTTCCTAGCTTAGATTTTCACTGACTTATGTAATCACACAGGCATATATGTATATATACCTGCCAGGTCTTACTGCAATATACAGCAGCATGAGACCTATCAAAGCCTTAAAAGTGCATTGTTGGTGAAAAAAACCTAAATATTTCATTGCAAAATCAACCATATTAGGTTTGCATCAGTTTTGCTGGGTTGGTTTTTTTGTTTGTTTTTCTGATGACACTTTGGCTGTTTGCTTTTTCTCCTTCCCCTCCCTTGAAATGAGAAAATCATGGCATGCATTGAGGAAATTTCTTTGAGAGTAACCCTTTTAGCTGTCAATCAATATAGCTCTGAGGATGTCAAGGTCATCAGGAAGAAAAAAGCTCCAAATAATAATTAGATGATGTAATTGCCATGACTTGCCTGAATAACAAAGACATGTTTGCTTACATTCATGGAATGCATATTAGAAAAATTTTCAGCTAATCATGTGTTTTTATTTCATTGTTAAAATACTTGAAATGTTTTTATGGAAATTATCAAAGATTATGACGCTTCCTTTAGGATGCCTCTCTAAGCCAGTGTAGTTACTGTACATGTAAAATTCCATGGTTTTAACTTTTGAAATTTTTCTTTTTTGAAATTTTTTTCTTCTTTTCTTTTTAAAGGTGGCTTTGGAGAGCATGGAATGTCAAAAAAACGCGGTGCCCTCTATCAGCTTATAGAGAGGATAAGAAGATTTGGCTCTGGTATTTTCACTGTTTAAATTAGCAAGTTGCCTGATGTGATAGTGTATCATGAACATTAATGATGATAGTACTTTAACACTTTAAAGTCTTTCTGTGTTACTGTTTACATAAACAAATTATGAAATTATTAGTGCAAAAATAATGACGAGATTAGCTCTTTGTTCCATTTGCTTAGAGTTCTCCTTCCAGCATGAAATCTGAAAGCTAAAACACCTAGTTATAAATTTTATATTAAAAACTGCTTAACTTTGTTTTATGGCTGTGTTCACAGTTATCAGCCTAACTAACATCAATGCAATGTCTTTTCACTGCAAGTAGACTATGCTGCAGAGATGCTAATTTGGTTTGTTTCTTACTTTTTTTCTGGATCCAAGAGGGGCATTCTGGTGATTCATATTGGGTTTGAAGCATTTATGGTGGGTTATGCTGAACAAGCATATTTTTATATTAATCCTGCTCTTCTCGGTATGAATGTAGTTGAATTGAGCAGCACACAGGAGTGGAATCCCCCCTAATCCTGGCTGAGTTTAAGCTCTATATTTGGTGCAAGAAGACATCACTTTAATGTCATGTGAAACCCCACTTCAGAAAGGAAAATATGTGAAATTCCATTGTACTTGCACCACATTGTGTTAATCGGAGCATGGTAACTGCCTTTGCAGAGGTGTTTTGATATATAATCTTCATTCTTTAAAGGAGAATTAAAATTTTAGTATTGCATAAATTCTTGTCATCTTTTGGGTGCAATTTGGAATAAATTTCTTGCTTAGACCTCTAAAGAGCACCAATAAAAAGACTTTGGAATGGTAAAACATCTAAATAAATGCATGATGGGGTTCAGTAATGACTGCATACTAAGTATAAAAATAGTTTTCCTGTCAAGGGTCTGCCTATGCTGTAGACACTTTGTGTGCAATTTGTTGTTTAATTCTCATTTATACAACAATTTAATTGCAAGGATGTTATTTGCTTTACCTGTCTTTTGCCTTTTGTTTTGGGTTTTTTTGTTGCTTGTTTTTTGTTGATTGATTTTTTTTTTTTTTTAAACCTGTGAATTTTCTCTATAATTTTTGGTATAACTCGAATTACATGTTGGCTGTCACAAAGGCAGGCTTTTCTTCCCATGTTTCAAAGCTTCCTCCCTGCCTCGTGCTGTAGCTTCTTCCTTTTCTTCCTATTGCTGCTCTCTCAGCCTTGGGGCTATGCCAACATTCCTTACCATGACTCTGCCCTGGAATCCTCCCTGATTCGTACGCAGTCATTAACGCTCCAGTGCAGCTGGTACCACAGGGGATTCTCTCAGAGGGAAAATGCAGTCTTTCACCGGGAGTAAGTCATAAGGCTTAGGCTACACTGGATTTATTAACCACCTTTCAAGGGATCCGTTTTGATCAACAGCCCAGATCTGCCAACTAACTTATAAATTGTCCAGGAGGAGCACCTGTTCTGGTGTCCGAGTCCTTGTCTGTCTGTCCTTGTCCCCTTCTGTTCCCACAGTAGGTTTCAGATGATTCAGAAAGATTTGCCTGTAATGGGAGGAATGGTGGTAGTATCCCTGAAAATGGTCGACACTTTTTTCTCTTGTAAAGGAATTCCAGCTGGGGCTAAAACCTACTTGTGGGGTTCTAAATGTTAGTTTATGAAAAATGTGTGTTTTTTGTTTTAATGTCCAGTGCTTTAGAGATGGCAGTGTACTTGATTTTTCCAGATCATACAATGAAAGTGAAAGGGAGAGTGAATGTCTTGATTACTTTGAGTCTGTTCAAAATCTGTTGTTCTTTGCTGGAAATATCCTCATTTAGTTAAAAAAAACCAAAAAACCCCCAAAAGGCAAACAAATAAAAAAACCAGACCAAAACAAAAGCCTGAAAAAAAGAAATGCAAAAAACACCACCAAAACCACAGGGAGTATGATTTCTTAAAACTTTTTATTAAATGAGAAAATTTAGATGCTCTTATGCAATACACATTCCATTTGATAAGCACATGTGCAAGTTTGTTACTCTAGATATATTCAAAAAATGAAGATTCAGACTTGATATCTTTCTCAGAAAACTATGTAATAGACTGTCACGTAACAGTGATGTCCTCCTTTTGGCATAAAGAAGTCTCAGTTTGACCTGCTAGAAAGTAATTGTTCTCTTCGTGTGTGTGTGGTCTCATTCATTGTTTTAATTATTGTTACAGGTTTTGAGCAAAATAATACATCTAAAGGAAGAACTACTGTAAAATTCTCAGGGAAAAATGAGAAAAACCGCTTTCCCAGAGCTGCTACATCACGAACAGAAAGAATATGGCCAGGTGGTGTCATTCCATACGTAATAGGTGGAAATTTCACTGGTAAGCTTTCTGTGCTTTACATGAAAGAGGAAAGATAATTTTTACAATTGCTTCTTTTTTTTTTCTTTTTAGATTTTTTAAAAGTTTTATTTTTAAAAGTCAAGTTATGCTATGGAAGTCAATGTAAGGGTTTCTGTTCAAAAACAGGCCTGAAGTACATATCTTCTGAAAATATTAGTCATACTTAATTGTTTTCAAAGGCAAGCTGCATAATAAAAAATGCTTAACAACATTTTAGAGAGGGAAAGCTCTATTTCTTTACTTAATATTTCTTGTTGAGCATTTGTTTCCATGAGCATATGTAATGGAGTATCAAGGCATTTTTTTAATGCAGTATATTTAGCACAAAAGTGTCTTCAGTTTAACTGGTGTGACATATATTCTTCTAAACTGATTTAACAAACAGAATCAAATGTGTTTTGTCATTCTTCAGTTTGGTTTTCAGATGGGTTCACACAGACATTGTATATGACAAAAAGACTGGCAACCCTATATATAAAATTCTTAGCAGAAAACTGTAGAAAAAGTTAAAATATTTGTGATTCTTGAACAATGTGAGTGGATCAATATCAATGTGGATATAAGCAATAATTTAAAACAGAAAACTCGACAAGGAAAGCAAATAGATAAGGGAAAATATATGAAAAAAATCTTATTTATTATGCATGACAATACAGGGGACCAAAAGAAATATGTGAATGGTCACACATTATATATGGAGAAACCAGAGTAATTCCTTTCAAACTGACAGTTACAGTCAGGCTTTCAGTATGGATATTTGCATAGAACTGTACCAAATGTGACCTTTGCTTTAGGATTACTGTCTTTTGGAATAATAGTAGTAAACTGCATGAAAGCACCATATTAAAGATTTTGCCTTTCTCATAATGAAAGATAAATTCCAAAGCTTAGAAAAAACTGCTTGAAGATAAAAGAAAAGGGCAAGATGGGATGGAATAGCCTTTATTTTTTAGAATCTGATGTGATTTGAGCTTGATATTTTTACAAACTTTCAGGTTTTGTTGTCTTTAAGTTCTGAAAAGGTTAGATTTTTCTGTTTGTTTAATGATCTTACGTTGTAACCTGCAAGATGAGTGTTTTTCTGCTAGCACATTCTTGTTAAACAATACTCTCCCTGTGGATTTTCAGCTCAGAAGCAATACAGATATATTCTCATGTGCTGCCTCTGTGTCAATAAGCTTTGTCTCTTGTCACTCAATGAAATTACGTTGCTCTGCTCTCTGAAATTTTGTTCTGTGCTGAGTTGGCCTGGGTGCTTCTCCATTTAGGGGGTAGTTCTGACCTTATCTGGATGTATTTCTTATTTTTAAATCAAATCAAGGTGTGCTTCTATAAATTTCTGATTATCCTGCTTTTGGTGAATCATTTGTTTTCTGAGAGATTTTGATGCAAGGAAGGAGAGATTGGTCCCTGTTCATGACAGCCTTATTTTAGTTAATTTTTTTTACCACTATGCCTATTTGCATGGCTTAGATCAAAGTTACTCAGTTTTGCTTGTTCTTTTTCTTTCTGTTTCTGGTTTGGTTTTTTTCTTCCTCCCCCAATGTGGTTCGCCCAAAAGTTTAACCTGCGAGACTGCTTAGTGAACGTCGTGTGCTGGTGCAGGCCCACAAGCAACGCTGTGTTTCTTCTGCTGCCTTCCTCTGGTGTAGCACAGCCGTAGTGTTTATTGCAGGTTTGATGTTTCCTGGGGTGTGTCAGGCAGTGTCAGCCCCCTTGCAGGCACATATCTTCCGACAAACTGATGGCCTGAGTGTCCCTTTAGCCGCGATCTTGCCACGCGTGGCGCTACCAGGACACGCGGAGCTCTGTGCTTCACTGACTGCTCCCAGGCCTATATCCCTAGCCTTGGTGGTAAGAAGGAAGCTGCAGTTGGGAGGAAAAAAAAAAAAAACCCCAAACAAAAAACCACCAAAACCCTGTGTTTTGTGGTTGCTCCTGCAGGCACGCAGCGCGCCATGTTCAAGCAGGCCATGAGGCACTGGGAGAAGTACACCTGCGTCACCTTCATCGAGCGCGGCGACGAGGAAAGCTACATCGTCTTCACCTACCGGCCCTGCGGGTAAGTGTGTGCTCGAGGGAGCCTGCTCCCTGCCTCGGGCCACCTCCGTCAGCTTGGCACTCGTGGGGGAATATGTACTTCACGGGAAAATGGATAGAGAATTAAATGGCTTTAGTGATGCTTTAAGTTCGCTGGTGCAGGTACGTGTGGTGACTCTGTGAAACTGCACCTCTTTCGTCTATTTCTAGATAAAATGATATATACACTTATGAGACTTATATTTTTTGCCGTCTTCGTGTTTTTTTGCCCTCCGTCATGCTTCCAATGTTTGTGCCTGTTGTTCTAAAGGTATTTCAGGTTTATAATTTGTTTATTCTTAGTTTTCTCCATGTAACATATTTACTGCTGAATTAAAAATGGACATCTACCCCACATCCCTTTTCCAGCTACATTGTTGTTTGTTGTAATTTTAACTCTTGTGTTGATAGAATATCCTTGCCCAGGTATCTTTAATCACCATATTTATGGAATTTGTAAATTCCTTCTTCTGGGTCGCTGATGTGTAAAAGTGAGCAGAACATGTTCTATTACTCATGAGTGCAGCTTTCCATTGATCACCATGTTCCATCTTCAGATATTACTGCTCACAAATGCCTCAGACAGCTATGTTTGCTATTTATTCCACTCAGAATTAATAATTTTCTACTGTTCTCAGTGGACCTCCTGAGTACACAGTGTTCATTTCCCAAGAAATGATGGTTCCCATGCACTCACAGAGGCAGAAAGCAATTTAAACAGAAGAGAGTGAAAGAGATAAGTGTTCTAGGCACTTTAGAAAGAGATTTATGAGGATGTCTGCCAAATGCAAATTCTACAACTTCAAAATACTCAAAGCTAAATGACAAAAATCTCTCCAGCCAAAGAACTGTTCCTTAGTCTGCTTGATGTTTCATGAGATCAAATCAATTCAGGGGAAGGCTGGATTATAACTAGCTTTAACTAGAAGGTTGGAACATACTCAGTATGTACCTTCAAAGTCTATATTATTCTTTATCATTAATGCTGTTTTATTGAAGGGTACTTTGCAAAATACAAATAATTATACCAAGGCTGTAACAAGCTTTATATAAAAAGAGGAGTGTGGCTATGAAAAGTCCATCATTGATGAAATAGAGCCAGGCCAAACACAAGAGGCAGTAGAATGGCATTTCTGGGGGCTCCACACATAGTTTCAGGAAGATCCAGATAAATAGGGACATACATTCTCTGGGTGAGCAGGAACTGTGCCCTGCCCACCAGCATCCAGCGCTGACGCAGGATTTTCCACGGAAAGAGCCCAGACTGAAGTGACACCAAACCAACTGCAAACACTTTCTGCTGCATGGCCCAGCCGCATTGAAACTAATCTTCAGTTCTTTCCCATGGCACCCCGCTGTGTTGGTTTGTTAGCACAATTGTGTCAGCATTGTTTGTACTACCATGGCAGCTAACGCTCACAGATGGCGGGGACCTTATTGTGCTTAGCACTGTTGAAATTAAAAGCTAAATGATAAACCCTGCCCCAAAGAGTCACACAGTCAAAACATAGCACGTTAAATGAAACAAAGTGGATAGTCATAGATGTGGAAGTTCAGGTGGCAGTATCTGCAAAACTCTCATGTGACAGCATTAGCGCACTAGCAAGTGAAGTGTTACTGAGCCTTTGTAAACAATAAGGATATTTCAGAGGGTAATGCATCACATCTTGAAACAGTTCATGGGAAGATCATCCCAGAAGGACAGTGATTAAAAAAGCATATTTGAAATACAGCAGCTGGTTATAAGAGATACATGACTTTCTTAAAGTTGAGAGGTTCCATGTCAGCAAGGAACGAGAGATAAGTTTTGATTGTCATAGACCCATAGGATTGCAAAGGATCTCAGAAAGACATTTAATGAGTTCTTAAGAGAGAAACAGCTATTCCTATATCATTACTGATATATGCTTATCTAACTTGGTTCTAAAAACCTGCAGAAATGAGTATTTCACAGCCTTCTAGGAATTGCATTGCTTCAGCATCCTTAATGTAAAAAAATGCAGGAAGTTTGGGAAATGTTTTTTGTCATAGCTAAACCAGGTATTTATTTCAATTAAAGGACATTAATTTTTTTCCCCCATGGCCATAGAAAAGAAATTCCTTTTACTTTTTGAAGAAATCTGTTATATAGTTTGATACTGTTACTAAGTCCCCGCTCTGCTCTAGGTGCTAGAAAACACCTAATTCATTTAATCTTTCCTCGTAAATAGTGTTTTCTAGGCCTTTAATCACACTGCTCTTTGAGATTCTTTTCAGCTAGTCCACATCATTCTTGAAATTGATAGCCCCAAAACTAGAGCATGTTTGTCCAGATGAGTCATTGCTTTTGCCAAGCCAGTGTAAGAGAGAATTCATAGGGCTTGTAGCTTCTCCTTCCCCTTAGGTACCTAAAGCATGGTGCTTCCCTGCTTCTCAACAGCTGCCATGTTCAGCACATAGTTGGTTGGGATGTCATTCTGAGTAAGAGCCTGAGCTCTTTCCTAAACACAGAGACCCCATCATTGGTTCCAGTCTTTACCAGGTTTTGTGCATCTTAAGATGTCAAGTAATTCCCTATTTCCCTTTCCAAATCTCTTGTGTAATCTCTTAAAGTTGCTTGTTTCCCTGGCATTTAGCAGTGTTTTGTATGACTGCAAGTTTAAAATAAGTTTTCTCTGTCTCAGCTTCGTGTAATATTCCAACCAGCTTTATATCCCCCCTGATATCAAACTTCTCTAGTTTGCTTACAGACGGTGCAGAAAAATGTCAAAAGCTTTATGGCTGGATCCCTCCTTCCCATGAGAATAATTTAATCTGCTGAAGTCATAAACTATAATTACTTTTCATCATGTCTAGTTTATTTAACCTGAGTTTCATGACAGTTAATTATTAAAATATGGTTTTATTATAAGCTGAATCACTAACTCAGTACTTTGAAATTTTCTAGTTAGTGATAGTCATTTGTATCCATAAGCTGCAGATGTGAAAATAAGAATAAACTATTAAGACACTAGTCTTAGTTTGTGATTCTACTGTCAAGCAGTGTCCACTGGCATTAATATATTTTACAGCAAGTATTTATGCCTCTAGTTGATTAAGGCAACTAAAGCTCTAATTGGTAAGAGATTGAAAATATTCTCTGCTCACTACTGCTTCTCTATCCTTCTTTTTCTTCCTATCAAATTGGAAGGGCCCGAAGACTCAGTCAATACACTTCTATGTATGCAAAGCTAAAAAAGGGTCTGCATACTGGGATGGCATCTACTCACAGTGTGTTCATAAATATTCTTGGGTACAAGATCAAGCTTCTTTTCACATAGTAGGACAAAAAAGAAAGGAAACATTTTTCATGTTGTTCTGGTAGCGCAGCATGCCTTTGATCTCAATTTGTTCTCCATTAGAAGACTTACACAATTTTTATGACAAAATTCAGATGACTTATTGCAATTGCACTGTATCTTCTTGTCTTAAGTATTTGACAGATCTGTCTGAGATACAAGAAAATCCAATCTCTTTCATATGCTCCCCCAAACATTGTAGAGCAAACAGATTAATATTTTAACCTCTTTTGAACTTGCTAGTGCATTAAAAAGTCATTGCAGGTAAGTTCTTAAAGTCGGTGAAACAGGTAAACTCATTGGCTGAGGTGCAGCTTTGCTGCATACCTCAGCTGAAGAACATGTTAGAAAAGGCGCTCAACCTTACAAAATGAGAAGAAACCAGAGTTGTGCTGACTAGTCTGCACGGGGGAGGGCTGACTCATGCTCTCAGGTGTTAAATAACCCTGTCAGCTGGCACTCTTCCTGCCCACGGCAGCTGGCACAGCTTCCCTGCTGGCCCGCAGGAGGGGGTGTGAGCACAGGCTGACACAAACGGTGAGGGGTGGTTTGCATCAATACCCTGGGATAGGCAGCTCTTAGCTGGGGAATGCTGCTGGTGGTATTGGGGTGGACATCTCCACCGACCAGATAAAGAAGCAGGAGACGCTTCTGCCGTCACAACAAGTCCTCTTAGGGCAGTGAATCAGAACATTTAGTAACTATGACTGTATCTTGACCCCTGAGAAAAAGGCAAATTCATTAAGCCGGGTCATAGCCAGTATCTCCTTTTTATAGATGGGGTTACAGCTGTGCTTAAAAGAGGTATATTCACCAAGAAAAACACTCTGCTTAGTGAGTGAGATTTTGCTTGGAAATGTTGTGAACCTCTTTTTCTTGTTTTGAGTAACATAAAGGTGATCAAACATGATACAAGTATGCTTATGAAATTCATGATTTTTATATTGTCATATCTTCAAGGGTGCAGCTTTTTTTAAAAAAGGACGACATTGGTCCTACCTGATTCTCCCTTTGTATCAAGAGTATTTTTGACAGTAGCTGTGAAATAGTATTACTTATATGAATGAGCATATTGTTCCGTTTGTTTCACTTTCTCCTTGTCATTTGTTTCTCTTTGCTCACTATCATTGATCAGCTAGACTGATTAAATGGAATTAGAGGTTCATAAATAGTTACTGTCTCCAAAGGCTGTCTGGTGCAATAAAGATTAAAGAGATGAGCTTTAAAACCTGCCAGTTGATTCAATTTAAGGAGTGTGACAAGTGCTCAGACAGCACAGAGGTCTTGTTTTTTTGTCAAACACACCTGGGGTCAAATCCATAGTATTAAAAATTAATTTACTTAATTGATTTTTAATTTGGGTTTTTCTTATTCTTTGTCTCAGTGCAATTGTTGAAGTAAATTGTTGTAGCTTAATTGGATTTATCTGGTGTGCTTGACAAGACATTCAACCTAACAAATCCTAATGACCCTCTGTAAGTGTGAACTGTTTCTGTTATTTTAAGACTTGGTGTTAATTCTATTTTCCTTGGCATGTAAAGAAACACTCAGTAAATTTCTTTATATTTTCTAGGGAGTACTTGAAATCTGTCAAGTAACCAATGTAAGGGAAATCTCACCCTCTCCTTGCTTACATTTTAGGCGCAGATTAGCATTAAAAAAAAGATTCCCAATATGTTTGGGTTTAGATGTGCAGCGTTAGACAATCTAGAGGAATGCTATGCAAAGATTTAAATTAATTTTTTTCTTCTGAAAAAAAACCCAAAAATCTTTAAAATCTATCAGATGAGGTGCCTTCAGTCATTAAACACATTTGAGAATGCTTAACCTATTTCATTACTGCAAGAGTAAAATGTCTAATTATTTTGTCAGACATGTAAAAAAAACTATCTGATTTATGAAATACCACTAAAAGCTTTCAGAGGTGATGTTAAACACAGCCTTATAAAGTTAGACCCTCATTTGGTCCAAAAGAAGTAAGAACAGGAAGAGGAACTAGCTAATTTTTTAAATTATTTTTGCCCTTGTTATCAATAGTATCAATAAAAGCAAAGCAGGAGACATCACAGAAGGTACCATTTACAATAATTTATTTTTCAGTTTTTCCTTTGTATCTGTTCATCTCCAAAGTATCAGTGTGAAAAAACTATATTGAATATATAGAGAAATTTTTAACTCATCAAGTATGTCTTTTCTAGCTGAAGCACGTAATGTATACGAACTCAATAAAATTGGCATGTTAAAACTATTGAAAATGTGTTAAATAGTTCACAGCTTTAGGACTCAATAACCTACTGATTTGTTTTAAGCCATAAATGATCATTAATATTCTTTAGTTCTGCATTGCAATTTTTCTCTGTAGAGTTTCCACTCTGTAGAGTGACGAACATGAGGACACTGCAGAAGAGTTTAAACTGTTTCAAACAAAAGGATTGTTTCTGCCTTTTCACAATTATATGTGCTTATCCTGACTTTATTCTCATCAAACCCTTGCTCTGCCATCATGTTTTGTATAAAGATCATAAAGGTTTTTAACCACAAATTAAATTCCAGAACTGAAACAAATTTGTTTAAATGTGTTGTCTCTCCAAGGTGTTTTTGCAGGATTATCAGTGAATGAAAAACTAAACAGGTTAAAATTGGTTGCATGGGCTTGAAGAGCTCTGATAAATGGATTGGACTCAAGCTGTAACTGAAAGTGCATTATTATAGAAGCTTATCCTGCAACCTGTAGTTTTTAACATTTTTATCAATGACCCACAAAGAGATGATGGAGTGTGTTACTATTAGAGCATTGTTTATTTTTATTTTTCTGCTGAAAACAAGTTCCTCACACTGAAACAAGTGTGTCATTCTGTAGAACAGAATAGATTGTCATGACAGTGTGAATTCTGTTGATCAAAGCCAACATCTTTTAAGACCTTGAATAATATCAAAAAAGCTCCATTCATATGTATTTTGAATAATAAGCTGCTCTTGTGCAAGATCTAGTGTTTGTGAGTCAACCAAAATTACATTGTGTCTTTTGCTGCTGAATATTTATATACTATTTTCTCAAGTTTTAACTGAATTTGCTATGTGGTTTGTAGACATATGTATGAAAAACTTTGATCTGTGTTTGCGTTTCAATTACAGGTGCTGTTCTTATGTGGGTCGAAGGGGAAATGGTCCTCAGGCTATATCCATTGGCAAGAACTGTGATAAATTTGGCATAGTTGTCCATGAGTTGGGGCATGTGATTGGTTTTTGGCATGAACATACACGACCAGACCGTGATGACCATGTCACCATTATTAGAGAAAACATCCAGCCTGGTGAGATATTGTGATAATTATTTTGGGGAAGGGGAAAAAAAAAAAAATCCATGTGTTTCTTTTTTGTGTTTCCTTCATCTACTCAACTCTATTGGAATG
The DNA here is from genome assembly GCA_013396955.1 of Regulus satrapa. Lineage (NCBI taxonomy): Eukaryota > Metazoa > Chordata > Aves > Passeriformes > Regulidae > Regulus > Regulus satrapa. Next base: position 787,320 of record VWZN01013899.1, read on the forward strand.
GAGTGCTGAATAGCTGAAATAGCATTTATGCCTGCTAAATGGTTCTTCCTACCTTGACTGATCTCAAGTTGATTTACAAATAAAATGCTAAATATATAGTGTATTTTAGTATTATATTTATAATTTTATAATAAATTATAGTATATTTTCCAATGGTCTGGTCAAGTAGCAAGCCATTAAAATGGGGGGACTAGAAGGAACAAAGTAAAAGTCATGCTCAAAAACTTTGAAAGAAGCCACTGCTCTTAAGGCTCTTTAGAAGTCACGTATCTGTGCTTGAGGAAGGACATTTCTCTTGTAGGCTTTAGTGAATGATAAGTAGAAATATGTCTCTAGAAGCTCAAGAGGCTTCAACCTGGGTGGTAAGGGGAAGGATTTTGAATTTGTGACAGACTAGCAAAGGTCCTGAGGTTTGCATGACATTCACCTCACTCTCTCTACAGAACTTTAGTCAGTGACCTTGGTGGTGTTGAGGTAAAGCATCTGAGGAACTTGAGAACTTTAGACTGAGGCTGTCAGCTCTTTGTGACCCTAGCTATTGTGCCCTTGCTTGTGTAGGGTAGGCAAGATGGGAGGCAAGTAGGCGTGTTTCACTGCCAATGCTCATGTGTATGGTCTTTGTGACACACTGATTTTGGCTCAAAGGTATGCTCAAAAAGGGTGAAATCAGAAATTTTCCCATGATAGTTTGGCATATTTGTTTCTTTAAAAATATTTTAAAATATATTTGAGAGACGATGAATCTTTGCCATTTCTTTTAGGGCATGGAAAGGAGACTGGCAGCTGATACACACTCCCTTACATTTCTAAAGTCCTGCGAGGGCATGCATGCTTGAGCCTTCTTTCTTCTTTCACTGTATTACTGATTTGTGCAGATGCCATAAGAGCTCTTCCCGTTTCCTTTTACCATGATGAGAAAATAATCTGATGTGCCATCCTCAGCTGCCTTGCTCTCCCTTCCAGTTGTCTCTCTGGCTTCTGACAGAAACTACTTTTTGTGGTGTGGCATGAGCCTGAGGATCACTAAATGGGATCAGGAAGCTGTAACCACTGACACATTTGGGTTTTGTTGTATTATGCAGCTTATGTTGGTTAAAATGTTTATGTCACTGCAGGGTTTTTTGCAAGACTCCGGTGGGAATATGAACTGGAGTAAGGGGTGCTTTGTATTGCTAATGTACTGATTAGGTCAAGGAGCTTAGGGTATGGAATTCTGAACTAAGTTTTATTCTTTTTCCTCTTTCTGCTCTTGTTAATTTGCAACAGCTGGATCCTGAAAATGTGACTTTGTAGTCTTTTGTGTCTGCATTACATGAAGCTTCAGAGACCAGCCTTTGCAGAAGCCACGGCTCCACTATCCAGTAATTTAGTGCAGGATTTAGTATCCAGTCTTAGGAGTGAAGAGGGTTCTGCTGGAGTCTTTGCTGCCAAAATGATTTCTTTTAGGAATTAAGAATAAAACCAGATATTTTTATGAACTGTACATGGAGCACATCATGATGTGTGGGGCCTTTATGCATTAGTTGCATGAGACTAGTCTTTCTAAATTCAAATATAGAAATTTGACATGTGTTTCAGAAGATGTCTGCCCTATCAGTTAAGAGGGCATAATAAAATCACAGGCTTTCTCCCAAATGGCAAAGATTTCTGAATGTCAGTGGATAATAAGGTTAGGATCTTTCCTGGATTTCTTTTCCTGTTTGGTTTTTATCTTTACAGAAAAAATATATTAAAGAATCTATAATTATCAATCATTTGTAGGTCAGGAATATAACTTTTTGAAGATGGAGCCTGGAGAGGTGAACTCCCTTGGGGAACCATATGACTTTGACAGCATTATGCACTATGCCAGGAACACCTTCTCAAGGTTGGAGTCTCAGGTTATACCTTTTGACTTTTAATTCTATTCCTGTCTGTGAATGCTAAGAACTATGCTTTTTGAAGTATTTCGAAATCCCTTAAAATGTCCCTTGCGATATTGTATTCCTACAACAGTCAAAGCACAGCTTGTTTATTTTAAGTAAAAATAACTTAATTATATTTGAAGATGCATTTCTTTTCTGTTTAGTTTCAAAGCAGCCTTTTGATCTTGCTTCAATTCTTTAGATTTCCAGACAAGATAAACTGGAAACATAATTTTATATGATACTTTCTTTTTGTCTGAAAAAAAATTAGAATTTAGAAAAATCAAATTAGTGAAATGGTTAGGAATGCTATGTGTAACATGATCTCTTCTTTAAAAGACAAAAAAGTCTCCTTTGAGGCATAGAGTTTCATAACTATGGATTATGCAGGTAAAGCGCAGGTTATATCTACTACACAAGCCACAGCCTTTGCTAAGGACTGCAGTCAAGCATTTACCCCAGAGGCTGCAGACTCCTCTCTGTTATATGTATAGATGGTTACTCTCATCAGAACCTTATAATAAAGACTTTTGCTGGTTTTTGCTCTGTCCTATTGCAGGCTGGTCCTTTCTCGGCTCCTTAGTGACTCTTTGGGGTTCTCTCTGAAAGGATGGGGAGAGAGAGTTCTGGGGAGCTGTACAGTGAGCTGCTCCCATAGGTCAATCCTACTCTGGAGAAAAAGTGAAGGAGGCATTCACCCAGCCTCCTGTTATATTTCATCAGCTAATTTTTCTCTAAAAATACCAGAGTAATGTAAAATTAAAAGAAACCTCTAAAAACCACCCAACAATAAGGTTTAGTTTGGAAAGGTATGTGCTTGGGTGTTTTTTTTTTTTTTTTT
>VWZN01013899.1:792149-809118 GCA_013396955.1 Regulus satrapa
ATCAGATTTACAAAATGGGTATACATTCATGGAACTCAGACATTTTTATGACAGAAACCTGATAGGGGTTTTTGGGGTCTATTTTTATTTTTATTTTTTTTAGGGGCATGTTTCTGGATACCATTCTCCCTTCCCGTGATGACAATGGTATACGACCTGCCATTGGCCAGCGTACCCGTCTAAGTAAAGGAGATATTGCACAGGCAAGAAAGCTGTATAGATGTCCAGGTATTGCACCACAAACAAACAAAACCCACATACTAGCGGCGGTTTGACTTGTTGTTCAAGAGGAATGATAAACTTTTGAGTCAGCTGCTCAGTATTCTCTTTCTGTGTTGGCAACTGACGTAGGCTGCTCAGGGATCAAATCATAAAAAAAACATAAAAAATCTTACGGATAAGGTCACTGGATTGCAAAGCACCGAAGGACAGATGAACTGTATCAAACCTCATGACATTTAGTCTGCTTTTCTTAGCTCTCCAACAACTAGAAAAATATGTTTAATATCACTTCTGGTTTGCAAACTGGCTGGAGTCCTTTATTTGAATTCAAGTTGAGTGCAGAAGGAGCAAAATGAATTATTGCACTCGGCTGTGAACCCATTATATTAAAAAAATTCTCAATAAAAGAAGCGAGGACAACTATATTGTACACTCTAGTGTGGATGAGATGGTTAGATCTTACTACAAAATTATTACAGTTTTAACAGATACATTTATTATTTTAACATCTTCTGCTTATTCTGTCATCCTATAATTTGAATGCATATTAATTTTTAGTCTCAAAATAGTGTGGTAGAGACATCAGTGGCAAGCCTGGAGTAACCCAGAGTCAACCCTGTGGTTCATGTTGTTCTCTAGTGCTCTTTCTTCACTAAGTGTGGCCAGAATGGTGGAAATCTTATAGTAAAAGGTTTGAATTTCCTTGCTCTAGTTGCTCCTGATACCACTGTTAACCTTTGGTGTCAACCAAAGAAGTTCAGAAGTGCCATCTCTCAGTCAGAATTTACCAGCAAGATTCTTGTGGGAGGTTGAACATCTCAGCTCTGTGCCACATAGGTTTAGAACCATACTGCTCCTCATGGGAATTAATGGCATCTCAGGGACTGCTTTAATGTAGATAAAATGCCAATTTTAACCAACTGATGAATACAAAAGGATGAAAGAAAGGGATCAGTACTAAAGTAATGGAGTTGCTTCAAATTTGTACCAGCAGCAATGGGATCTACTGAAGATCTGGGGATTCTGATGTACATTTGGTGTACACTGTACAGCTGAAATGCGCTTTTCCTTTGTGCTGTAAGTACGCTGAATCAGTCTTGTATATACTGAGAACATGCACAGAGCTCCTGGGCCTGCCAAAACAGAAACCTCTTAAACACCTTTTCTTTAACCACTGTTCCCTTGGGAGCAATTTTTCGCTCTTTCCTTTAGGTACAGAAAGTGCTTTAATAATGACACGCTTGGCAGCATTATTTCTAAGGAAAGCATACAAGGAACAATAATTTCATAAGCACAAAGAATAGGTACATATTTTGATAAAAGATAAATTTTGGATGAAAAAATAGTCTATAAATTAAAAACCACTGTGCGAGTAGATAGTATCATATGACCATATTGACTTAAGAAAGGAAAAAAAAAGGAAAAAAATTATAAACTAATCTGTTTAGTATATATAATACTCTAATATCCACCTTCAGAACTGTAAAAGATGCAATGTAAATTTTGAGCTAATGTTCAAAGAGTTGTTCAGAGAAAACATCCTTTTCATATATGTCATGAAAACGTATCGAGAGTTATGATTTCTTTCAATGTAGTGAAAGTCTTGTTGAAAGTTCATTTCACAGTACTGTAGAACCACTGTGGTTGTTCAGTAGCAGCGTGCACTTGAAAAGTAAGACATTTTTTGCAGCACCGGTGAACACAAGTCACATGAATAATAAAAATGAATGGTGGTTGGAAGTTTATGCTCCTTTTCTGGCACCCAGCTTTGCAGACTTTGTGATAAAACACATTGGCTTTCCAGCCTTACTTAGATGAGCCATGCTATTAAAGAAAGTGAGTTTTAAGAGAGAGAAAAAGGCAGAAGTTTTTTCTACAAATGTTAAATAGCATACTATTTAAAATGCTGGTTTTTCAGTTAATGTTTTTAATAGAAGCTACATAGCTGAATAACACAACCCAGACTGAATCCAATAAAGAAAGCAAATCTCTGAAAGTTGCACAGTACTTTTCTTCTAATACATTTTCCAGCAAATACTAAAACTGAAAATTCAGACAGACTAAGTTTTTGGTTTTTTTGTAAAGAATGAAGTGATCATTGTAGCACGTAGCAAAAAAATCACTGATACTTTGCTGATTTTGGATGTATGCTTTATTTACTATTTCAAACAAAAGGTATTAATCATGATGCCTGATTTTGATAAAACAGCAGTGAATTTTAATCCTTAGTATAATATCTGCATTGTTTCATGTATTTATTTGTGTTTCCTTAAATGCAGCCCAATGAAAATGCAGAAAACAATGACTTAATAAGCATTTTCCAGAGACTCACACTTCTATGACAAAGTATTTTATAATATTGTCCATGTTTTGGGTTCTAAATATTTCTGCAAACAGTTGCTGAGCCAAGTCTTTTTCTGGTGCACATGAACATGAAGCTGAGCTCAGGATTGATGGAAAATACAGGTGATCCTCACAGCAGGGATGCAGCTGGGCGCTCCCTGGTGTTGTAGCTAGTCAGGGTATTCAGGGTCATTACTCATTACTGACCAAGAAACACTTTTGAGACTGGTGAAGCCAAAGAGTGAGATTTGATAACCTGGCTTTCAGCAGCAGGGTAAGTCCCAGCTCTCTAAAATGCAACAACTGCAATTTTGGTTTGTTTTTAACTTTTCCTTAGGATTTTTGTGAAAGGAAATCTAATTGCTGATAGGAATCTGTTAAATTTTAAAACTTAATTACATTTTCATGTGATGGAATAATGAGGGGAGAGAAAGCAAGAAAGTTGAAGTCCTTCCTCTGCCAATCTGATTTGGAATTTTGAGTGTCCTGGTATTTGAGAATAAAACTTGAATTTCAAGGTTGGATCTATTATAGTGATTTGCAGACAGTCTAATTGAGTGATAAAATGTGTTTTCTTCTGGCTGCTGAAATTCCAACACAGGTCTGCCTCTATAGTTTTATATAGAAATCACCGTTGAGGTTTTAATGTAATTTTATAGGAGTAGAAGAAATAAGAAGGAGAAAGATACTCATATGCCAAAAGAGAGAACAAAACCTAAGTGGGTAGAGTGGGACTGCATAATGGATAGTGGAGGTGTCTCAGACTGGTGGGAGAAATCTTTAGAGGAAGAGAAGGTGGATGGACAAAATTAAGCAAATCTACAATTTTCTGGGGTCTGCAACAGGGTGTGTAGAAAAGAGCAGATGAAGGCTGAAGCTTGTCCCTTTTTTTGTGCCATTCTCATTGTTCCTCAGGCTTAACTTGCTGCCATCCCTATTAGATTTGAAATTAATGGTCACCTTCAAAAGTCAGCCTTTTTTCACTGCATAAGGAGAATTAGGGTCTTTAGATTAAGATCGTTTCCCTATAACTGTAAAGAGGAATCAAGTCGACAGTAAGATCCCGAGTTGTAGTAAACAGATTTAGGTTTCTGACTTAACAAGAAGATGATCAGCAGTAGATATTTTTAGAGCTCTGTGGCAGCTTTATATGCCATATATGTGTCATTGTACTGACTTGTGTCTAAGTGTTAAAGAACTTAAAGAAAAAGGGTAAACTCAAATTAGCTGTAAATGATGGTATGTGTTTGCTAGTGCTATGTACAAAGGAATGAGACTTGGGTTCCCTAAGTGCCCTGGAGGATCTGGGCTTCATCATTTGCAGATTTCGCAGTAATCCTTGATGGGACTTGACCATGTGTGTAGGGCAGGCCAGAGAGGTGTCGCTCACAGGCTGTGTAATTAAACACTGCTGCAGAGTGCACGGGTGGGAATTGCTTTGTGTAAGCACATAATCTACCTGCTGCCTACACCCACTGCTAATGCTGTAAGGACAAGCAAAAATAGTTTCCCTCTCCTAACCACGGAAAGTCTTATTAGGTGTCTAACCTTCTCAAGCTGTAAAACAGAGGAGAGTGGCTTTTATGGCAAGAGTGTGTGTGTGGGGAAAGCTAAAGTGGCATTTCTGCAAGTGGTCTAGCCCAGTAAAATTGATATAAGGCATGATGCTTGAAAGGGGAGGGAAAGGCATCAGAGAAAACCTTGGCAAATGTTAATGATTAACAAAGGAATAAAAATATACAAATGCTTTATAAAGCAGAGCCATGTAAGATTGAAGTTGTGATTAATATCTTCTGACTTGAAATATACTAAAATAAGAGTGAAATGAAATTTAAATAGGTGGCCCTTGTCACTCATTTTCCTTTCACATCTCTCTCCCAAAGTGGATTTCATTACTAGTGGACCATTATACAGTAAAAATAAATTATAATATTCTGTCTTACAAGCCTAGATATGAATACTGCAGTCGCTACCATCCAAATACAAAGAAAACCTTTACATTCTCTAGCGACAGAATTTTAACTGTTTCTCATTGCTGAGAAATGTGCTTTTCAGCAAGAAATTCCCAAATATCACCCTGTCTACTGCAGCTTTGGAAGCCAGCCTAGAGCTCAGATCCCATAGAAAATTAATTCAACTATTGATTAGTTTAAGCTATTATACTGTTCTAGTTCCCTTGCGTAGTCAAGAATTTAAAATTAAAAGAGAAATATGGGAAAACACATAGAGCCCCAGTGCATTTTGTAAGTTCTGGTTGTGTTATTCCTAGTAGAAGCTATCTACTTATGTGTTCTTCTAATTCTGTTAAATTTAGAGATATTTCTGATAATAATTTTAATTTGATAAAGAGCTCCCAGGATTTTAATAAGGATATAAGGTAAATTTTCATATTATATACCTTTATTCTGTAATTCCTGGGGGAAGGGGGGGTGGGGGGGGGGACGTTCCATGACTCCTTTTGCAACTCAAAAGTCATTATTTTAGGTCTATACACATCTTCTGCATATGGAGCATGGAATTTTCCAGTGTAGACTTAATGAAACCACATATGAGAGGAAGAATAAGAGAGAGCTCTAAGAGAAGAATACTTGGATTCTTGTGGATGTCCTATCTTTAGGCCCTACTGTCCTCTACTCCAACAATTTGACTGTTGGCTATTTTTGAAGTGCTTTACTTATGCCCTGTAAGCTACAGCATGGTTCACCAGCTCTGGGGGAACCTAGTACCGGACTCTGCATCTTAAATGCATTCATTGCCATGTAAAAAATAAATTGAGGTTACTAAGAGATACAGCCTTTCCACTGAAAAGGCTTGGTGCAGAAATGTCATTTGCTGTGGCTGCCTGCAACTTTTTGAAGATAAAATTGGATTTTTTGAATGAAGGGAGGAAAAATTTTTGTAGGGTTTTTTTGTTTTGTTTTGTTTTGTTTCCTGTTTCATTCCCAAAGGACACAGTGATGTTGGCTTTAGCCTTCTGGGAGCCCATGACAATCTTTCCTTTCTCTCCTCATCGTGATAACCATTTGAGTGTCAGAGAGCATATTTAATGCCTTGAATGTAATTTACATCTGATATACAATGTAGATTTCCAATGTAGATTTCCAATCACATCTTAGATGCATTTTACAGCTTTTACAGCTGTGTTGTCTGTCTTTGCCATGAGCAGTCCTTTCCTTTGTCCTCTTTTATTTAAAAATTTTTCAGAACAGGTATAATTCATTGATATTTTGATGACACAGTGGTTCACCTGCTGGCAATGGTAGCCCTATAATTTGAAAGCAGTGCAAATCTGATTACCTTGTTAGGCATGAGATAATATCAAATTCATATCTTATATCACACCTGCAAACAATTTGATTAAAGTTAAAAAAGATGACTGACTAAGGTGCAACACCCTACCAAAATAATTTGTAGTGGTGGAGAGTGGCAGTAGCTTCCAATGTTCAACCGAAATAGTGTGAAGATGATTTATTAGCCAGCACCCAGCAGCCTGATTGACAGGTGAAAGAACAGTGCTAAAAACTTTGATAATAAAGATTATAAAAGCCTTTGGTATTTTAAGACTCTATATTTTCTTTTCTTTTATTACTAATATGGCTACAAATCACTCTTGATAAGAGACTTTATCAAGTATAAGATTAAATTTTCTACACCATCATAAATGAGTGAGTTTAGGTCACATCAGTTTTTCATGTGGGTAAAGGACTAAATTAAATTAAACCACTGACAAAATTTCAGTGTGATGCAAGTCACATTGTGCTAGAATTTGTTTTAGCTCTTATAGGATATCTAACTTTTCTTTAATTGCCAAAAGAGTTCTATGTATAATATTGTAGTTGATTGACAGCAATGATATTTTTGACTGCCATAATTTTGGTTATGTCAGCAGACAACACACAAGTGAAATAGTTCATGGAATAAAAATATCCTGCATGAAATGGAATGAATGTCAGACTGGCTGAAAATAATGGCTTTGAATAAATTGTAAACTAACTAGTTTATTTTCCAATCTGCATCTGCACTGATTTCAATGTATTCTGAGTACATATTGGAAAGATGCATTTTTCTCCATTAGGCACATTAAATTTGATATTTTTACTGTAATTTGTTTCTTTCAGCCTGTGGAGAAACACTGCAGGAATCTACAGGCAACTTTTCTTCCCCTGGATTTCCAAATGGTTATCCTTCCTACACACACTGCATATGGAGAATCTCTGTGACCCCGGGAGAGAAGGTATTTTAACATTCCTTTACTTAGACACAGACACTTTTTTCAAAGTGAAATGTTGTGATTTTAGCTTTTGTTTAAGTTTAAAAGATGTATATTAATTGAAAAAAAAAAAAAGGTGTGTCATAAAAACTTGAGCTGTGGACTAGGTACTATTGACTTTGATCTGTGGCATTAGAACCTCACCATCGATTCAATCGCTGTCCCTGTGAAATAAATCCATGGTTCCAATCCTCTGAACATTTGCACCATGAACTCCCTTTAAAACTGGCTCCCAGTTCAATTTATTGTTCAACATAGAAGTAGAAGAGATGATTCAGGCTCCTAGCTGGTCCATTTTCCAGCATGGACTCCTGAGTTGTGTGGGGCTGATAGCTGGTCTGCAGCTAAGGAAGCCCTTAATGTGTTCAGTGAGATGTTTTCTAAAATTAAACCATAATAACATGAGTAAAGAAAGTGTCATTGTGGGCATTTCCTTGAATTGGTTCTAGTGCATATAGTTTTACTTTCTGGGGATCAATTTTATGGAAAAAAGAGTGGGGGGAAAATGGGTTTGGTGAGAGCAGTCGGGAGAGTGAAGTCTGCTGTCCTAGTAAAAGCAAAATCTGTCCTTGTGTACACTTTGAAAATGTGCTAGCTAAATCTTATTTTAAATTATTTGCCTCAAATATCAGGCTGCTTCAAAACCAATAAAGATAGAGGGAGCGATAAAACGCTTCAGCTGAGACAAAATATGTTGGAAAAAATATGTAAGTTTCTTTACATGAAGTAGTGGCTGATATCAAGCAGTCAAATACTAAAGACTAAAATACAAAATTCAAAGACTGAAATACAGAACCTAACAGATTTAGTACTGGCAAGATCAAATAGGAAGACCCAGCACTTGCCCCCAGATATTTCTGTATTCCAGTCATTTGTCTCAGAAGTCTCCCACTATGTATGAATTGGACATTTTTTTCTCCTGATTACATTACTTTGTTCCATGTTTCTTTCAGGTCAGGGTCCTGGTAGACACCAAGAATATATACTTTTGATGTTCTAATAGATCCTTAGGAACTGTAAGGGCATTTTCTACTGTGGGGAATGAAAGCAAAGTCATTTGGAGAGTGTTTGCCCTCCCCTGGGTAAGAGCCAGAGACAGGAGGAAAACTAAACACTCTCTGCTGGGAGGAAAAGGGTGGCTCAGCAGGTTGTCAGGGAAAAAAAATGAAGAGATGAATAAGAGAATGTTTGTGTAAAGGATGAAAATTTCTCTAGAAAGTAAATTTATCTCCCCATTATTTGTGTTGCATTTTAGACATTACTGTGATAACAAAAACAGCTTCGATTTTTGCCACCACTCCATTAAAAAAATAATTAATAAAAATATGTTCATCTACAATTATTTGTTCTTAAAAATACTAATGTGTGAGTTAATGTTGATGTTTAAGTATTTATAGCATACTCTAATTTTGTATAAGCCTAATTATAAACACCAGTGTAATATTAATATGTTTGTAACATAATAAAAAAGTCTTGAGTTTGTAACCACCACTAAAGCTGTATTATACTGGACAAAATCTTAATGGGTCAAAGCCCCTGTGTTGAAGTCAACAACATGAGAGGACTGGCTCCTTTCCCAATTTACCTGCTTCTCCAAATGGGGAAAAGAATAAGCAGTATTTTCTAGTTGAAGTTTTGCATGACAAGTCATGTCTATAGGGCACTGTTATTACCTCCAAGTCTCTAGTCTCTATATAATTGAGCAAGAATAAAGTAAATTATATTTGTGCTAGTCTCAAAAAGTCTATTTTGTCCGTGCTACTCCCATAGGGAGCTGGCTGTCTTGAGATAAAGAACCCTATTTACAGCCATGAGATCTAAATCTCAGCTAATGCGTATATCGTGATGCCTTGGACAAGCATTATACTTGATCCCAGTTTTTCTCTGTAAATGGTGATATAATGAAGGGAAAATGAAAATATATGCCAATTGGTGTTCCTTTGCTGCTTTGGCCTAGATAAAAGTTAGGAATATTGTGTGGAGATTAGAGTATGTGTAAATGCATCATGTCATGTTCTGAAACGTCAGTGGGCACTTTAGTCACCTAAAAATAAACTGAAAAGGTTTTGCCTGGGTCTCTTCTGTTTATTGTGATGTAGCATTTTGCTGTATGAGCATAGTTTGGATGACTTCTATCCATGCATTTTCCTACAAGCAAGGACTCTTCTGACCTTTGATGCCCAGGAATTTCATGAAGGCTGGGACTGCAGTGTCATGCACTAGCTGTAGAATTCCCTTTATTCACAAGACATCACAAATTGCCAAGCCAATGTAAAATACGTGTGTTCCTATTAGTAAAACAAGGTAGTCCGTTCACTTTTTACTTCTGAGACTTAAGACTACATGGTAAACTGTAGCTCAGGATATCCATACACAGAAAAGTCTGAGGGAGGATGGTGATATTAATGCTGTATGGCCCCAGGCAGGGTGAATCCTGCCTTCTGGTGTGTAGAAATTTTATTGCCATAGGGAGAGTTGCAACTGTGCCAGTGTTTCATTTGAATCTTCCTTTTTGAAGATTCTTCAATTTTCAATTTTCCCTAATGTTTTGCATTACAAAGTAAAATAGGCCAGAAAAATCCTTGATTGATATGGGTGACAAAAAATGTCATCTGCAGGAACCTTGTTTCATATTACTGGGATTTTTTGTATCTTTTTTGCTTTCTTATCTCAGGCAGTAGGAGATATGATATATTCTCTTGAAAGCTGCAATAGCACAATCAAATCTGCTGTGTAATCAATAAATCTTTAATTGTGCTGACAAATACCCATTGATTGTTTTCCCTGGGAAACTTCTCAGCCATCCTGTCCCCTTGAACAAGCTCTGCCTTGTCTGTACCTCTATTTAATACCTTGCAGAATAGCAAATCAGAATCTTAAATATATTTAAACTTGTTTGGTTTATGACCAGAAATCATGCTGTGACAGACTGGGGGTTCTGCCTATGTACAGCTAATGAATTCTGGTCAGTGTTAAGAAATTGCTGTATCATCAAATACCTTGGCAGGTCAGAGTGAGAAAAGGCTGTGAAGGTTATTTCATGTAGTTTCAAAAGCAGGGGCCATTGAGGAGGCTCATTAAATTTTAACTGTTTCCATTTAGATAGCAGCACTTTGAGTCATTGACATGATCACAGCTAAGTGAAACCATTTCCCAGCTCTATCTTGGCAACTAAGGTTTGGAAAAAGGTGAATTTCCAAACAAAGAACAGAGAAGAAATCTGATGTTTCAGCTGCGTCATGGAAAAAGGAAAACTTGTGGCTAGGCTGGTGAGAGACCTGCAGACCCTAAGGAGCTGAAGCAATGAAGGAGGTGTAGGTTGTGGCTTCTGTAGCTTGCTTCCAGCAGAGCCAGCTGGGTTAGTTTAAGCAGCAGTCTGCATCTCATCAGGGCAAAGAAAGAGGACTCCCCTTGTGAACCCCTCTGACTGCACAGACTGGGGGGGGGTGAGTTGCCATGCCTGGAAAAGGGCAAGAGAGATGAGTGCAGCAGGCTTTTCAAGCAGTATGGCTAAATACAAACAGAGATACCTGCTTGTGTTTTGAGGAAAAAAAAAGAAGGTAGGAGCTTAGAGGGAAGCTGAATTGCAAAGGAGATGATTTGAGGAGAAGAAAAGTTTTGTAGTTGGTGTGGTCTCTTTATTTGAAGGAAGAGTTGAAGGAGAGAAATTCTGCCAAGGAGAGAGAATTGCTCTGTGAATGAGAGAACGATCTCTCTGCCATTCTCTGAAGTAGATTCAATAGGATTTGGAAATGTATTTAAAAACTTATGCAGAGTAAAGCATATGAGTGTTTGTACTTTTAGCCAGCTCTTCGTATTTCTCATGGTAAATAGGTGGTTTTGGAATTCTGGTAATATTTGTGCATTTATTTCTTCAGTACATCTTCCTGAAAGACTGCCCGAGTAGTAAAGGCAAAATGTTCTGTAGGTTAGATATCCATGAAGAGATGCATGAAACAGAGAAGCGGTTTGAGATGTAACTAAACCATCTTATCTGACTGTCTGGGTTAATTTTTCCAGTTATGGTGTTAATTTTTTTTCCTGGCAAGTTTATGGCAGTTTAGGAGTAATGCTTCTAAAACAGGGATAACATAATTTAATATAAGAGTAGTCCTTGTAGCAAGTACTGAAAATATGCCTATTTGCAGATATTCTCGATAACACTTGGAGTCCAAGTTCAAAAGTTCCAGAAATCTGCAAAACTCAGATATCTGTACAAAAAGCTTTATTATATTTTCGTTAAAAATCATTAAGGAACTGTATGCCATTTCTTATTAGTGACCTTGCTTTCATAATTACTGTCCAACATTGTCAATTTTAAGTGTCTGAAAAGAAAATGTCTTGTCAAAATATTAGTAGGAGAAGCACAAACCAAAATAAAACAAAGTTTTGGGGTTTTTTTATTTGTGGTTGATTACAGTCAAAATGTAATGGAAGAGGAATTGAGAGTAGAATTATCAAGTAACAAACTTAAAATGGTATTACTCCAGTATTTTACCTAATTAGCACTCTAAAATTTTTATTTCTCTGTTAAAAACTCCCTGTGAGAAATTAAATGTGAGTAGCTTGTCTTGAATCTGTTCAAATATACGAGATTCAATAAAAGAAACGTTTCATGTTCCCAAGAAACTTTTACTTAGTCAAAGAAATAATTGAGTAAAGGATAATTAAATGTCTAAATAGTTGAGATCCCATTATAGGTGACTGGCTTCAGTTCTTCCGAATGCTGTTGGGATTTTTTTTTTCTTATTTACCACACATGATTTATTTAGATCTTCCCATCTGATTGCAGATCATTTTAAACTTTACCACCATGGACCTTTACAAGAGCAGTCTCTGTTGGTACGACTATATTGAAGTAAGAGATGGCTACTGGAGAAAATCCCCTCTGCTTGGTATGCAACTGTTAAATGCTGCGCCGTCCAGTGCACCACTCCTTGGGCTCAGTGGACCTGCTCTTGAACCCACAACTAACTTCTTGGGTTTTAGGTGTCTAGGATATATCTAAATTTGGGATAGGAAAAAACCTCAGCAAACATTAAATGGCCTTGATTTCAAGCTTCAAGCCTTCCTTCCACTGCAGCTTGCCATTATTCACCTGCAAGTGTGGAAAGATGCCTACTACAAAATGTGCAAGATATTGCTTTGCTCATGGATTATTGAATTATGAAGCTGCCATAGTTTTTTTCAGAGAAATAGGGAAGTAGTTTACAGACAAATCTGTAGAGTATGTGATGGGGAATCCATAGGTCATGTGATGAGAACATGAGTTGTTCTTATGAGCTCTGTGTCAGTGCCATTAAGATTATGAATAGATTACTTCCATTTGTTCTTTGTGTGTCCTTCCCTGCTCTTGCAGAGAAGGATATGGAAAGCAATAATTAATTAAGTTCGAGTTGCTGTAAGAGCTGCAGTCATCCTATTTACGTTCAAAAGGTTGGTAGGAAAATTTCACCTCCCGTAATGCTAGTGCCCAGATACAGAGGACTGCTCTCTCTTTATTTCTTGGCCTTGAACAGAAAATAAAGATGAAAAAGTTAAGTCCAGACAGTAATTATCCTCTTTTCCTGTCCCAAATCAACTAGAAAAACAGAAATTTTACCTACGTAGGCAGAATTTAAGAGGGTAATGTGGAATAGGTCATTTAGATGTTACTTTTAAAATCCATTTGGCCTCTAGGCACAATGAGCTGTATTACTGTGACCTACATTGCGTTCCTTTCTTAAGATTAGTACTCTCTACTTCCAAACTGCCTGTGTTTGTATGTATAGAAACAATCTCTAACAGTAACTTTTTTCATTAATTCCCCTAGGGTTTTATACTTAGACTTGCGAGCCTGACTACAATAAAAAGTTCTGAAGGCTTTATAATAAAATCTTTGTGTGTTAGATCCTGATCTGCAGAAACACATGTGCTTAACCCTAAGTGTATGAACATTTCCACTGAGCTGGTTCTGCTACTTCTGCTTATAATGTTAAACACTTGTATAAATGTTTGCAGCATTTGGCTTCAGAGGCGGCAGAAAATGCAGTTACTGGTTGCATGTTTTTAGGCAGGTTTTGTGGTGACAAACTGCCAGAAGTCCTCGCATCCACCGACAGCAGGATGTGGATTGAGTTCCGCAGCAGCAGCAACTGGGTTGGGAAAGGTTTTGCAGCAATTTATGAAGGTAAGCCTCTTATAGCATTCAAAATGAATTGATTGTGCAAGAAAAATGTTAACCAGATACCTTTGGATGTTAATCATTCCCCACCAAAACTAACATATGAAATTAATATTATATCAATAAGAGACAGTAGGTGCTAAATTACTAGACAGGGCATTTTGAAACTCCTCCTACGATTGGATTTCAGCTAGCCCCTTTTCAGGGAAATCACTGATAATAGTTATAATAATTTCTTACCAGTCTTTAAATAACTAAATAAGCATGTTTTTGTGCTTGGTGTTTGCAAAGATTTCTGTGTGTACTTTATCTTTCAGAAAATCTGTCTTTTATTTTCCATAAACTCTGGGAGTACTTTGCAAATGCACCCATGCACATTAGATATATTAACAAGCCAACATTCACCTGTTTAAAATAGAGCCTGAACTTTTTGTGAAAATATTTTTTATTTATATTAGCTGTTTCTTCAAACAGAGTGCAAGCTTGAAGTGATAAACTGTAGGTTAAAATGTATACATCATTATAAAACATGAAATTTTGCTTTCATTTGTCTCTTTCTAAAGCTTAGATATTAATGAAAAATGTTTATTAAGTATATTTCAAGGGTGAACAAAAATGTAATTATTTTGACCTTTTAAATATATTCTGTAAAATGCATAAATTCAGATTATCCATGATTCCAAATTAGTCCTCAACACTGTAGACGTGTTTAGAAATGCTACTGAAGCACACAAACATGTTTAGAATTGCTAACTGAAGCACACAAACAGTTTAAATTAATTGTATTTTCAATAATTTATCTTTGGTAGATTTAAGTATTTTCCATAGCAATTTTACTATTAGTTTTGAAAATGGAAGCATATAATGTCAGTTTGGGCATGGGAAAATTACAGAAAATGTCATTATTGACAGTAAAATGCTATTCTTTTATCAGCTATTTGTGGAGGTGAAATACACAAAAATGAAGGCCAGATCCAGTCCCCCAATTATCCTGATGACTACCGACCAATGAAGGAATGTGTGTGGAAAATAACAGTGTCAGAAAACTACAATGTAGGATTAACCTTTCAAGCATTTGAGGTAAAACCTTTTGACTAATCTCAGACAAGCATCTAGTGGCTAAGTGACAGTGAAATTTGAGGGAATATTTATTAAACCTGTGAATGAATTTAAGAATTCTTGATGAAAAATTAATTCTGGACTCCCTAAAAGTTTCTCTTCTCCAGAAATTTTCAAAATTAAAGGGGTTTTATGTTATCTCTGATATTTGAATTAAAATGCTTAAATTATTGAAGATAGTCACATTTTACCAAGTACATCATCCAACCCAGCAAGGCTACTCCAGTATTCTGTTAAATAACCAGGACATTTTTATCTTTGCTAAATCTCATTGTCAAAAAAGAATGTGTGGCTAGGAGAAGAAAACCACTGTGTTTTTTGGCGTCTGCTTTGAAAAAGAAAAAACCCTACAACTAATATTCAGATCACAAACCTATATTCAGTGAAGAAAAAAAAAGATGTGGTGAGTCATCATACTTGTATGTTTTCAGTGTACATCATGCTGAGTACAACATTGCTAAACAGTGTTAACTATTATATTAAAAAAGAAGTAGTATTTCATATTTCTGTTTTATTCCTACACAATGCAGCAGCTTGAACTTTGTAGATAAATTTAGTAGCATACTTTGAGTTAATTTGTTTTATTTGAATGTGCTTCAGCAGTAAGGGCATGAAGAACGCTTTTTAAAAATCTAAACTTTTTGGCTTGATGTTATACATAAATATAAATACAGGTACAGTAAACATAGCAATAACTTCCAGCCTGTTTAGTCTTGCAGACAGACTTCAGGGTTATGGCACATTTTTGCAATGACTGGTAGAACAATTTGAGTGTGAGACAATAGTGGATTGGGGGTTTATCAGGAATTATGAATATAAAGTACAGAAGTTTAAATAATTTCATTGATCCAACTTCATTTTCCCTTTTTTTTTAAATCCTGAATTAATGTCAGTTCCAGTGCAGACAAGATCAGCTTCCCTTGATCTTCTGAGTCTGCATGACCTGGCTCAAGATTACTTACAATAGTATGTTACTCTCTTTATTTAAGCCCCGTTGAAAATGAATGTTTTGTGTACCTTTTATATAATTTACTGACTAGATATGGAGCTTTTCTAGTCTGCCATTGGTGCTCAGCATTTTTTAATGTGATGACAAGGGAAATGGCCCTATTCCTCTGCAAAAGAGGCTTGCTGCAATATTTGGTCTGGGTGTAGTTGATCAGCAATGGTCTGTGCATGTGATGCATTATTGCTTGAACTGGCTTCAGTTCAATATCATCGCTGGCAGAATCAAAGTTGCATCTCTCCCTACCTTTCAGGACTTTCTCCTAATCGCCAAGTCAGGGACTATTTACAAGTGTGAGGATGGCATGCTTTTCTCACCTTTCAGGAAATAACTAGAAGCAAAGGACCAGCAAACAGTAGAATGTTTCAGTAGACAAGAGATTAAGGCTTTAGGAAGAAATGTCCCATTTTTCTTCCAGACTGTTTAGTATTATGGCACTCTCTAGAGGTGAAACATGTGGACTGACACCTCAGAAGAAGAAAGAGGAAATTGAGTAGTAATATAGTCAGGGGACAGTCTCAAGTTAGGGCTTATACTTCATGTCTTTTGAAAAGAAAAAAACCTAAAAATTCCAACAGCAGGGACTTGAAATACTTTTCCAGGGAGAGTCTGAGCTGTAATCCCAGAGTGGCAAGATGCCCTTGAGCACCAAAAGAGCCACCCCAGAGAGGCACAAGACTGATATATCTGTCTTGGTGGCATCTCTTACTGGCTTATCCACTGGGCTCCCTGCTGAGGATGGGAGTTGCTCTGGGAGCTGCTCTAGAGTGGCTGACATTCACCACTGGGTCCAATTTCCATTTCTGCTCCCAGCTCCTGAAGGTAGGTGCTCTGGTTTTTGGTACAGAGTCCCCCTCTGGACTGAATCCTTGGTGCACTGCCCAGTAAAACAAGAAGTTGTTTAAAAATCACAGTTCTTGGTGCCAGCTGAGATAGAAAAAAGTAAATGTCAGGCCAGAGAGTTATTGCAGTGTGTTTGTGAGAAAATTACTTCTCTGTCTTCTGAAAGGTACAGTTAAGTAAGAGGAATTCTCATTATCCCTATGTAATACTAGAAAAAATAATGGTATAAATAACTTTCATTCTGAAATGAAAGCACTAGGGAAACTGAGAATTTCAAAGTGTATCAATGAGTCATCTTGTTTTGCCTGCTGTGGGCAACAGATTTTCCACTGAGTGCAGGATTACACTTTGTTATTTGGCTGCTATAATTTCCACTGTCTGTGTGAGAGTAGAGATGTTTGGACTGGTAACTCCATCTTTTTTCGTTGTTACAGTCACCTTTATAATATTGTTCTCTGAAAATTAGCAGGGTTTTTTTGTTAATTTGTTTGGGGTTTTTATTTAATAATTTTTTTTGGCATGCAGTCTGACCAGCTAACACAATCCAGAAGGTTTGTAGACCAGATTCACATTAACCTTCCTCATTTGAGTGACCTTATTAAACAGTGCAGATAATGATCATTTAAATTTTTTTCATAAATTGGGGAATAAAATTTTTCTGATCTTCTGATTTCACTGGGTGTATATGCCCAATTTATGACTGAAGTCTACAACCTGAGGCAGATATGTTTACCTGTATAGGAGTTTGACTTTATGAACAAAAAATTAACAATGACAAAAAAGAATGTAAAGGCTTTTGCTGCAATAGAATTACTCCCAGATTTGCCCTTCATGTCCTTTTTTCTCTGTTTTCTGTTCAGTTCTAGGGGTTTTTTTTTTGTTTGTTTTAATTTTTATTTTTCATCTGCATTTTTTCCTGCTGGAGGAGTGCTATAAGACAAAAGTACTCTGCAATGTGTATTTGCTTGGTTTTATGTGTTTTTTGGTTTGGTTTTTGGTTTTT
>VWZN01013899.1:809167-830012 GCA_013396955.1 Regulus satrapa
TTTTTTTTTTTTTTTTTTTTTTTTTTTTTTTTTTTTTTTTTTTGGTTGGTTGGTTTTTTTGGGTTGGATTTTTTTTTTTTTTTTGTTTAGTTCTGGTTTTCTTTTTTCCTTAGTTGGTTTTGTTGTTCTAAACCTGAAACTACCTGTGAGGCGGTTTTTGAAAAGGGATGTAGAGAATGTTTCTGACTTATCTCTCTGGGAGATTTCATTATGTTTTCCTGCTCTTATGTACCTGCTTTAGTAATTTTTCTGTCATTTTCTCAACTTAGTTCTCTGATGCCATTCAAATCTGAGGTCTCCTCTAAGGCCTTCAGGAGCCAAGGCTATCTTTCAGCTTCCTATAGGAAATGCATTTTTTCTATACAAAAATTTAGTTCTGATTTTTAATAAAAATTCCTAACATACAGTATATTTCTTCTCATCCATATGTAATATCATGTGAATATCTTATGAAATTGTAGTCCTCTAGTAAACAAGATTTGTGCGATCAGTCCAGTTAGAACCAAACTCTCAAGGGCCTTTTCATTAAGGGGAAGAGATTTTCCTCAAGGAAAAAATAGGAAGTAGGAAAATAAGTAAGATAGAAAATATAGGAGGGAACAGGAGGAATAAGAGACTATTGCAAGTGCAATAGACCTTTGTATGATAGTGTTCCCAGATGATAGTACCACATAATCTTAAAACTTGATGTATGGATAAAACACCTATATTTTATAATATTTTCTCTCGTTGATTACCAAGTACCAGTTATTTCTCAAAACTGCAATCTTTTTTCTGTTGAGTTATATATAGGAATAACACTTTAATCCCTTAATATTGATAATATTGGCATCACTTACACTAGTAGTAAACTAAATATAAATGTAGAACAGCCACCTTTCAAATGGATTTTCTGAAACTTGGTATCACTTCACAAGTTGGTTGGTTCTTACAGTCTTAGGAAGTTTAGAAACTTACTCCTATATGAAACGTGCTTTTAGCTGTTGTCTTCTAAAAGTTAATGTTCTCTTCCAAAAGAAAGTTATACTCAGAAAAGAAGTTGCTAATTCACCTCAATGGAAATTTGGCACGTGTAGCTCAGCGCCACAATGGACTGATGGATAATCATAATTTCCATATTGCCCATAAAAACTGGAAATATGGAAAATACTGATGTTAATTAAATGCCTTGAGTACTGAAATGACCACAGATGTGTGGGGAAAATGCACAATTCCTTCATTGATATTAGTGAGCTTTGAACCAGTTCACTTCTTTATTCTTTATTTTTTACTAAGATAACAAGGCAGACTTTATTTTCAAATTGGAATAAGATGTCATTAAGTTATTATATAGATCAGTGAAAATTTGGAATTGGTATTGTCAAAAACTTACCAGTGCTCATGTACTGCATTAGTTGCATAAAATTACCACTAAAACCAGCAACAGGTGGTTGCTTCCCAAATCTTCCCGGATTTATTCACTCATTCCCAAACTCTGTCCCAAAGCAATTCCTGAGCAAACATCTAGGAAATTACAGTAAATTACAATATGGTTTGTGACAGAGGAGTGGGTGGCAGAAAGGTATGCATGTACACGCTTGAAGAAATGGAAAGTTGGAAAGAAGAAATGTTGTGTGTAAGTGCCATATTTTGATGCCACTAAAATGGAGTAAAATCAAACAGTTCCTTCCCCACCCTCAGTTTTCTCTTTTGCATAAGAAATCTTCATGGTCTAAGTGAAAGTTCCTTAGTCTATGGTGATTCCTGAGCTTCATGTTGGTCACGATGCACAAATAGAGCAGAGAACCAGTGGATACTTCTACGTACTGTGAAGCTTAGGTGCAAGAAAAACTCTCTGGAGATCAAATGTAGATTTTTCTGGGCTTAGTTTAGATTTCTTTATTGATTTAACAGAATGTTATTGTGCTGAATTAGACTTGAAGATTTCTCCAACCCTTCTACCTGACTGTGATCCTGTCACACTCCCATCCTCCCATCCCTAAACTTGCAGCTCCCAGTTCAGCGAGCTCATTGAACAAGAGTGATCTTCTAGGAATTATTTTTGAATGCTTGGATATAATTAATTCTTTTATAAATAAGATTGAGCAATGTCAAGTATTCCAGCAGTAAAATTACCCAGCTCAAGAGGGTTTTTAGTTCTGTTGAGAAAGACACACTCTCAATAAAGATAAGCATCATAATTTATCTAGCTTCTGGACAAGGTCATATTTGGGCTGCTCCTGCTTTCCTCTCTGGTGCAATTCCCATTCTGACTCTGCCAATACTATTATGTAAAGAGCACAAGGCTTGCTACTCAAGTAGACATAGTCACTCACATATTAGTCTGGGTTTGAATGTCATGCAGCAGGAAGTTTAAATGGAAAGTGAAATTTTCAGTTGTTCTGGTTTCAGTAGGTTTCAGCAAAGATTCACTCACTGACCAAGAAAATCAAAAGAGGACATCTGAAATCACGAACTGTGCGAGAGAAACTAGATTGGCACTGGCCACAGAAAAATGAGTTTCTTTTTGTCCTCTGTTCTGCTGACTACTTAAGAGTTGATCATTTTAGATGTGTGTTTGGATCTAATCCTTCAGATGCATCAAATTCCTTATGCACTGCAATTTTTTACCTTTATCCTGCAGTATCGGTGAACAGTGACAAGTGCAAAATTTTTCTCTGACTGGAAGATAAAGGGAGAATCGAAAAATTTTGTCATATTGATCAAAATTGACCTTTTAAATATTGCTAAAACAGTGAATATTTCTGACCTGTTTAGTTGTGGAGCTATTAATCTTCTTTAGTTGAGTGTGCATGAGAAAAGGGGACTTGAGGGTAGAAATTTAACATAACACTAGGAAGCTTAGAGGTGAGCATGTCTTTTTTACTTACTTTTTTTCCAAGCTAGACTGTTGTGTCCTTAGTAACATTTCAATATTGTTTTTTGTGTAGAAAACAAGCTTAGTTAAAATCTGCTCAATGATGCTCATTCATCTTCCTGCTGCTTGAACGCTAAATAGAGACCTTAACCTTAATTTTTAAAAATTTAAATTCTGTTCATTATCTGACTGTAATTTGGTATTTATGGTCAAGTTCAGGTAGGTCATTTTGAAAATTACGTTTTACAGATTGAAAGACATGACAACTGTGCATATGACTACTTGGAAATCCGAGATGGAACAAATGAGAACAGTCCTTTAATTGGTCACTTTTGTGGCTATGACAAGCCAGAAGACATTAGATCTACCTCTAATACCCTGTGGATGAAGTTTGTTTCTGATGGAACTGTCAACAAAGCAGGGTTTGCAGCTAACTTTTTTAAAGGTAAATGTTAAAACATATTTTGGGAGTTATGAGTAGCTTATCACTTCTTCTTGGACTAGAAAAATTATGAAAGGATGTTAAAAATATTTCTCAATCTTTTTTTTACTAATAGACTGTATTGTCTCTAAAATATTTTTTGCGGTGCATACAATTTATTCAAAACAAAACAATAGAGGTTTTTGAATCTCCCAGTAAAATGTGTCCAAAGAATGAAGGAACATCTTCAGCACAATTTTCTGTTGTCTTCAGGTTCAGTTAATTAACTTAGTTCTGAAATACATCTAACTTTGTAAAAAAAGTGGCACTTCTTTTACATTGTGTTATCAAATATAAAATTAAACAGTATAATTTAAAATGGCTTTTTTTTCTCTTTATTTTTATTTTCTTTGTCTAAGTCTTGTCAGTGTTTTGCTCGCCTATTTTCTGGATTGGTCCGCTTTATCAATTTATTACTCTCTCTAAGAAGGAAAAAACTCCAAAAACCATATCAGAAATCATACTGAGCAATAGCTTCATAGTCTTCCTTCATTTATGGGGTTTTTTGTGGGGGAGAGGAGGGTGTAATATAACTGCAGCTATGCCTGAAGCATTTTATGCATGGCAAGTTTGCAATTTGCAAACTTGGTGCTGCTGGTGGCACAGTTAAAGCCATTGGCAGTGGTGTGGCCATGGAGACACCTGAAATATAGGTCATGCCACCAGGAAAACCTTTTCACTCCTTTTGAAAAGAAACCATGACTTTTCTAACCCTAAGTGATAGTTTTCATTGTAGACAATTATGACTTTTAAGGCTATAGACATGCGAGTAGGAGCTCTGATTTTTTTCCCAAGAAATTGGTTTTCCTAGTGTCAGGAAAAAAAAAAATTCCAACATCTGAAGAATATTTTGGTAATGAATCTCATGAGTATATTTCAGAGCTAGTAGAGAGAACACACAATTCCTTCCCTCCCCCAGCCCTGATTCATCTTGTTCCTTTTAATATCACTAGAATAAAAACCTAGGATTTGAGGATTCTGTTAATCTGTTTTTGAGTATGAATTCAGGATAATGTACAGATTGATTCTGAGGGAGATAAAGTGCCCTTCAAGTGACCCTACTGTGGATTTTCAATCTTCCCCTTCAATACTTTTGTACAATCTTTAGATTATGGCTGCCTGAATTACTGTATGCTGCACACAAAGTGCTTATAAATTAGTTCTGCAGCTGTCAAGTAGATATTATTAAAAAAAAAACAACAAACAAACCAAAACAAAACCCCCAAACACCAATACCCCACAAAGGACAAATTTTTATTTTCTCTGTTGCAGGTCTCCTTAGCATTTGAAAATCCTCTAGTCACCAACCACAGTCTTTTGTGTAGTGCTTGTTATAACGGGCATGCATACATCTTTCTGGGTTAGTATTGATCCAGCTGTTCCAGCTGAGGAAGGTAATTATTTAACACATTTTTTCATTCTTCCCTGTCTTGGCAGAGGAAGATGAATGTGCCAAACCTGACAATGGTGGCTGCGAGCAGCGTTGTGTGAACACCCTGGGCAGTTATCAGTGCGCCTGCGATCCCGGCTACGAGCTTGGGCCTGACAAGAGGAGTTGTGAAGGTACAGTGTGCTGCTGTCTTATGGGCTCTTGGAGCTCTCAGTGTGTCATTGCCTGAATGAAATGCTTCACATTTCTCAGGCCCTGTCTGGGGAGCATGAGATCCCTGGAACCCAACCCAGAAGACCAGTGCTGTCTTTTTAGTGGTGATGCCACAGCCATGTTTGTCCCGTGTCTGTCAGCAATTTACTTTTACAGATTTTGCTGTTTGTCAGTCAGGAATGGTGCAAGTAAGACTTCATACCACATATTTCAGTATTCATATTCACTAAAGCAAAGTCTCTCAAGGAGACAATTACCACCTCTGACTGGGATGTGCCTGGGCAGACCTGGGATGGTAGCTCTGGAAGAGCAAGGTCCTCTATTTTAGCTCAAAGCTCAGAGGAATCTTTCCTACTCCTGGTCATACTGTGGATTTTTCTTGCTTTTCCGGGTGAGCCAAGTATGTTCAAATCATCATTTGGAGAAAAAAGGAGTTAAGTCCGTGTAAACATAGGATTGAACTGAGATAAGATTTTGCATTCTACGCATATTTCATATTAAAGAAAAAACCATAAACTCTTGATCCATTTATTGTTTGAATGACACAATTCTGGTTTCAATTTTTATGAAACCAATTATCATTTGATTTTCACTCATAGACACCATTAAATCAAAGGATACAACAAAATTATTCCTAGGTCATCGGTTTGACTAGCAAACAGATTTTGAATATTGAAGTTCTTGGAGTCCTGGTTTTCTTCTGATGCACTTCACTGGTCTCTCTTTTTTTCCATTTTTTTGGCTTTAATTCATTATTTTTCACAATTTTTTGGCTTTAATTCCTTATTTTTCACAATTTTCAAGTTTCTATGCAATTCTTTCTTGTTATTTTGCTTTTGGATCTGTAGGGTTGGTTTTGGGTTTTTTTTTGTTGTATGTTTGTATGAGCTGGTAAAAGTCCTAGATTAAAAACATGTTTGATTGTAGCTCTCATCAAGCTGGTTGCTTTTCCTCTCTCCCCCACTTTCAGTAAAGAGAACATTGAAAAATAATTTATTTGGATGGCTCCATGTGAGGCAGAAAATGAGAAAATAAGTTTAATCTAATGGGGGCCACGAAGACAGATATTTGATCTCTGGGCTTTTGATCATCAGCCTAAATTTATGTAAGAAATTGAGTTTAGTCTGCTTGCTGACTCAAGTTCAGAATATTAAAGATTACCAGTCTTTGAGAATACTCTGCCTTTGAAAAACAGAAAAGAGATACTTTCCTGGCACCAAAACAGTAAAGCAACTCTGTCAGAAGAAATCACTCTGAGCATTGCAGTGTAGAGCAAAATCCCTGAGTTATCTCCAGAAGTGTGTATGTGTTTGCTCCAGTTGAGGTGGCAGTCACTCTTTGTAGATAGTACTTGGGACTGCTGAACCAGAATTACTGTGTAGTCACTGTGAACATTGCTTCCTCATTTCAGTTTGGGCCTTTGGGGGGTGAGCTAGCTGTAATAATTCACACAGGAGTAGAACCCTCTAGGTCAGAAACTTTGCCCAATACTTCACTGCAGTGTTGATATGCACACAGATTTGCTTCATGGTCTTCTAATCCAAGCCTCTGTCAATGGCAGCGTATTAGAAAGAATTAACCTTTCTTTTTTCACTATTTCCACATTTCCCACCCTTGCCTCAAGGATCAATAGAACAATATTCAAAAACTGAAACTGAAATCTGGCAGCAGTTGCTCTGACCCAGACTGCATTGTTTGAGGAGATAGCTTGTGTCATCTGGGTGCAGTCTCTAAACCTGTGTCTGGTCTTTTTTGATACTCTGAGGTGTGACCCAGGGACTAAGTCCACTCATTCTCGTCAGATTACTTTTACATCTACACCAAGAAGCATGCTGCATGAAACCTAGAGAAAGGGCAGAAACACTGGTGTGTGTCTGAGTTGAAAAAATGAGCCTTGACACAGTAACTGGTGAATTCTCCCAGCTGTGTTAGATGGAGTAGATGCAGTATGTGAGATCATCAGCTAGACAGGAGTAGCCAGTTTTTAAAGCATTCAGTCTTAGAGGAGAGCAGTTGAGTGGAGTTCCCCCCTTCAGCTCTTTGGAAAGAGATTTGTGGATGATTTCCAGTGCTGTCACTGTGCTGTAATGGTATCAGTGTAGCAGAGTGTGATTGAGAGCTTCTCTAAATCCCATTACTTTCCTTTAAAAAAAACCCAAAAAACCCAACAGAATTGCACAGATGGAAAAGATTAATGAGTTTATCCTTTGCTAGTTGAACTGCATTCAAGAATTTAGTACAGTATTTTTCTGTTTTATGGAGGTGATTATTTGGCATATATTTGGAAATCAGAGGCATTTTCTCTTTTAATTGAACATCCATGCTTCAGCAAAATTGATTGTGACTGAAGTGTACGTGACTGCTCTTCCAAAGGAGTGACCCTACCTAGTAGGTTATGGGAGGCATATACAGACATATGAGCTGAGGCAGGTAGGGCTGATTCTGCATCAATAATGAAGGACAGAAGCACATCTGAAGTATCCCTCTGTCAGAAGAGGGGTTTTCAAGGTTTCGGGGAGGGCGGTGAGGTCAGAGGACTTGCATGGGAAAGGCTGTGAGAGAATAACCAGAGTGTCTGGAGGGAAGGGAAAAGAATGAATATGATAACGCCTTGTGTAGTCCTGAAACTTATCTTTGCCCACAAACCTGCAAGCTGTTCAAGATAGGGGCTGTCTCTTTCTCTTTGTTTGCACCAAGCGTGATAAAGCAACATTCTGATTAGTCTGTCTGGGCATTGCAGCATATAAGTAATGAGAGGACTGATTCTTCTCAGCATGCTTTTGTTTATAGTAAAACACACTGTCAGTCAAGAAATTATGTTCTCTTTTAATTTTACAGCTGCTTGTGGAGGACTCCTGACAAAGCTAAATGGGACTATAACCACACCAGGGTGGCCAAAAGAGTATCCTCCAAACAAAAACTGTGTGTGGCAGGTGGTTGCCCCAACGCAATACCGAATTTCAATGAAGTTTGAGTTTTTTGAGTTAGAAGGGAACGAAGTAAGTAACCGTGAACAAAGAGCTGTGCAATCTGTTACACACTAAATTGTTTCACAAGCATTCAAAAATAGATATTGTCTTATAAAACCCTTACTGACCTTTCATATGCTGACAGTAAGCATGGATATTCTTGTTTTTGTTTCGGGACTGTTTCTGGATTCTTTCAAAACAAACAGGGGAAGAATAGCTCTCTTTTACATATCATCTAAATGTATATGTATTACAAGAAATTTTAAAAAATGTTCTCTGCTGAGTCTCAGCTGACTTTTTTATCAACAAAATAAAACAGAGCAAATGGGGCTGAAGCAAATTGGAATGAATTCAAGAGAAGAAAATCTGGAGAAACCAAATCATCTTTACAGACTGACTACAAAGAATACACATAAGTTGTGGTTAGTGATGGAGTTGAGGGAGCATTTAAATCACAAGTATCTCACTGGGGGAATATTTTGAAATGAGCAGTACCAGAGGTAAGGCACAACAGAACAGCAGTATTTTTTGAGCTGGGCAGCTCCCAGAGGCATGGGGAATCTTCTGCCCAGGCAGCAGGAGGAGGAACAGAGCAGTGGCCTCCCTGAGTTAAAGGATGCTCCTTACAGCTTCAAACAAAATGGTGGGGGTTTCAGTTCTAAAACTTTGGATGAGAAGCAGTAAAATGTGGGTTTCAACATCCTTTTTAGCTTTTGTTCTGCTTTGTGGGCCATTCACTGTGATATAATTGAATTCCCTCACCACATAAGGCCATAACATGCTGTAACCATTGAGTTTATTTGCATATGCTTTACATGGCATTACAAACACAAATCCTAGGATGTTATTCCTGACTAAATAAAATTACAGCAATGTATTTAATATAAAGATGGCCCACCTATTGGGTGGAGGTATTTGAAGGGACAAAAACTGGAGTTTAATTTATAACTAAGAACAAAACCAGCCATGTCTTCTGCAAAATACCTTAGTATAATTTTCAGAGGCTGCAATGTGAGACTTTTTTCCCCATACTTTTTTGGAGTGGGTTTTCAAGTCAGTGAAATTCTAGTTTTCATTGATATATACATTACACTCATGTCCTGTAATCATTATTACTAGAACTGCAAGAGATGCAATAAAAGCTTAATATTCCCAAAGAATTAAAATGTAATTACCATTTGAAAAAGTCATAAAAACCTTTTTCTTGCAATTTCTTGGTACAGGAGCAAGATTTGCAAGGAAAACATCTGGCATGTAATGAACTTAAATCATTTTTCTAAGGTCATAAAAGATGTGTAACATAAGCAGATAGGAAAATTCTAAATGTGTTTCAATAATCAGAACTGGAGTTTGATAATCTCATGTGCTACTAAATCATGGCTTCATAGTATTAAATAGTAGTACTAAGGATAGATGCCTGTGAAAATCAGAAGAAACATAATATCTGGAAAGTTCTAATATATTAGAGTACAGGCATTAAATGTATACCTTTATCAAGTACTCAATTTTTTAAAAAATTGTTATAGGAGCTCCCTTTAGGACCTTTTATGCAATCACAATTTTAATATTTTACACTCACATTGTGCAGTTTAACTTAAAAGGTTTTTTTTTCAGTGTAGCGTAGTACTGAGGAAGTTAGACCTATCTGAAATTATATTTGATCTCCGATCTAAAGCTATGCAACTATAAAAACTGGCCACTATTATATTGCTGAAATTGGTGGGATTTATCAATTAGTCAATAACTGTATTTAAAAATCACATGCATTATTATAAATGTATCTTACAATTAATATAGATCAGCACTGGGCAGTAATTGAAGTTTTATGTACCTTTGTGTCCTTTATACTGTACAGAAAGGGTTTCAACTGAATTCGTTGCTTTTCAACTCTGCCATGTGAAAATTCTTCCGGTAGCAATAAAAGATTAATCTACATCTTCAGTGCATTATATTAAAACCAATTGGAAATGATGAAAATTTTTCAGAGTGAGAGAGGACAACAAAGACCAAAACATCCTTTTCTATTGTTCTCTTCCAGTTCCCTTAACACCTTTTTTGACTAGAAATTGCAGTTTTTCAAGTACATCTTGGATTTAATGGACCAATATAAGCTCTGTATGAATCCTCCTGGCCAATGTTTTCTCTTAAGCTATTAATTGCAGACAACTGGGACATTTTTGATTAAATGATTGATAGTTGAGCCTAAGAAGCTTAGAAGTTTTCGAGTGTATGGCTTTAAGTTGACCAAGGGATTATACATGGAAAGTATTATCATGAGGCGTAGGCTTTGCATAAGGCTTTTTTTATTACATTATATACTTTATTTTTAACCTTTTAATGAAAATTACATGCATCCTGTTCCAAATTATAGCCATGCTACTGTTGATGAAATGGTATTACATGGTATTTAATATACCAACATTTAATATATAAAGTACCAGTATTACATGGTTTTTAATAGTGGAAAGTTATGTATTTGGAAAGAAATTAATAGATATTAAATATGTAATGATGAAAACTTACCTTGCAAGTTTCTAGGTGAAAATTAATATTAAAAAAAAAAAAAAAAAAAGATCTTTGAGATGCAAGCAGTGGAAGGTATGTAGGTTTGAGGAATGTGGTTTATAGCATGCAGATAGGTATAAGTTTTAGGATAAATGTTTCTAGATTCTAGTTTACTTTCAGTGGAATGTTTGCTTTTAACATTAAGTGGAAATGCTTCTAAGCATCTTGAAATTTAGATACTAAACACAGGTCAACGTCTATAAAAATATAAGTTTGAATGTGATTCATAGTACAGCTACGTGTTAGTGACCTTAAAATATTCTTACCTAGAATCAACAAATGTAGAATTTACAAATGCTTGCAGAATCAGAAGAACATGGAGAAGGAAGGATATTGTTCATTTATTATTCATCAGCAATTTTATATACCAGTCAGAATTCTGGAATTTGCAAACAGCTTCACGCTTCCATTTTGATTAGCCGAATATTTCTTTCTTTCTTCTCCCAGGTTTGCAAGTACGATTACGTGGAGATTCGCAGTGGCCTTTCTTCTGACTCCAAGCTCCACGGGAAATTCTGCGGTACAGAAGTGCCTGAAGTTATCACCTCCCAGTACAACAACATGCGCATCGAGTTCCGCTCCGACAACACCGTCTCAAAGAAAGGCTTCAAGGCACACTTCTTCTCAGGTATAGGAAAGTACCCTGGTACACCTCTGAGTGCCTCTGGGTGCTCACTCACTCGGTGGAGTGACCACAATTTCGGTATGAAAACGAGTGGCTGCTTTGCTTATGGGTTTTCCTGGTAGCTTTGAGTTTGTTTGATTTACATAAGCATAAACTGCTCTCCTGTCTTAAAATAGCATTCTGAATTGTAATGTCTGTAGAAAATACATGGGACATGTCTATATACACTTAAATAACAGCAGAAGCAAATAAACTTTGTGAGATACAGAGGACAAAAGAAAATTTACTGTATTTCTGTGGTTTTATTAGATGTCTTTTATTCTAAGTTTTGTGCTATTTTTTTCCAAATCCCAGTTGTGAAGGATACAAATTGCACACTGTGTACGCCTGTACTTTTTCTGCTCAAGTCCGTTAATATATTCCATTTGTTGGGAAATTACCACTTTGTGGTACAACATTTGTTTAACATTATGGGTACATCTGTGCCAAACTTTGCACTTCTTAATGTTTTGCAGAAGAACAGGATTTAAGAACTTGATCTTGCAAAAAAAACTGTGTCTTTTTATTTATGAGTGTAATTTCACTGAGGGAGATCAGAGCGGTGGAAGTTTATATCATATGAGAATTTATACTCTTGAATAAAGTTACACATGAGTGAAGCTTAAGATGTGAGGAAATATTTGCTCAACAGTGGCCTCTGCAATTACCCACTGAGAGTGGAATATAGAAATCTGACTCTGGCAGGAGCCCACTCAGCGTTTGTAGTGAAAGTTCTTTGTGTTTTTCCTGTGTGTTTACACACACCCATAGGGATAGGTGTCTTACCAAACACCAGTCCCTAAACCTTCTTCTCTAAGAAGAATTTGGGAGCTGAATTGTGGCCTAGATTTTTTTTTTTATAGCAGTGAAAAATCTGAATCTGGAGAATCCAGATTACGCTTAGCATGCAGTAAAATACACTGTCATTATTAGCATTTGCTTGCTTAAAGTATTTTATCAAAACTGAAATAAAATGGTATTTCATTGGTTGTTATTAATAACTAATAATTATGACTAATAAGAATCTATATAATAGATTAAGGGATAATAGTGTAAGGGATGTGGTTTAGAACATGAAAAAATATCCACCAAGGTAAACAGATTAGAATTTCTGTATTTTCATCTTATGACTACTCTGATGGTTTTATTAAGTAATTTTGAAGGATGAAAAAAGGTATTTTGTCTCATACAAAGACATAAAAAACATTTGATCTCTTTTAAGTATATCTATTGCCTAGTAATCACATTTCTCTGGTCATAATCTTCCAAAGATTCATCTTTACCTATAGCAATACTTTTTAACTTCTAAATTTATGATTTACATTAGCAAGAAGTGTTCAAGGTTTATTCATTATTTGTGGTAAACACATATGTACACACAACAGAGCTTCCTCCTAGAAGCACACAACTAGTCATTTTATTTAGGTCTAGTTGTGCCAGCAGGAATTGTCACATATTTTGAGTTCTTACAGGGATAAATATTGACATGTTCAAGTTTTAAAAACTGCATATGAAGTTTTAAAAATCCTTTTAAGATCTTACAGACATTTCAGATAAGACTCACAATGATAACATAGTAATTTATATAAGCTCCATGGTTCAGAAGTTGAGTTTTCTGGACACCCATGTCATTTATACTTCTATAGTCAGATAAATTTTGGTTTTTGTTAGAGTAATAGTTCATCTTCGCATATGTACTTATTTATTTTGCTCAAACGACTTTCTTAAAGGAGTGGGTTCCACCAGTGCTGTATCCTGGGAAAAGGCTAGACTAAAGGCCATGGATTATAAAGCCATGATGTTGCAATTCTTTGTAACTAATATTTCTCTTGTATATTTCAATTCTGAATGAAATATTCTTATTTTTCCCTCACAAGGTAGTTGAACAAAGAAATGTGTAACTGATGTCATTGATCAGAGAATAAATTCTTTAGTCAGGGATTTTGAACTCATGTATATTTTTAAGGAATAGAAATGTGTGGTGTGTCCTAGATATAGTATATATCTAATCCCGTAAAAATAGTTTGGTATAAAAATCTTTTAATCTGTAAATATATAAATTTACTGAGTGCTTCATAGTGTATTCTTGCCAGCATTTTATGTAAGTTCAAATACCTGAATGCAATATATCTTATTCTTTCCCAACTACCTTTTCTTCTGTGTCATCTGGCTTTCCCTGTTTGACAATGTTTTCTGATTAAAACAGAAATTTTCTAATGCTTGAGACAAATCAAACTTCTGAACCTGAAGTATCTAAAAAGAAGATGTCATCTCCAAATAATTGATCAGGCTTCTTAGGACTGTCAGAAAACACTTACTTTCTTGTCCCTGAATTCTCAAATATGGACATAATATGCTATTGATCCGTCAATGAGGAACAGACTTGAGACTTCAAGTATTTTGACTTTTGGAAGTTGATGACATAATTTTTCAGCTGATGAAGTGTTGGTTCTTTGTTTTTGTTATATGTATATTAATCTTCAAAATACAATCCTTTTAGAATCACATCTGGGTAGAAATACCCAGGCACTCGATAACAGGCATTTACTGATTTTCTTAATTAAATCACAGTGGATGTGCAAGCACTTAGCTATAAAGACATACATAATGAAAGAAAAAAATAGTGGTGAGTAAAACACTGCATCTTGCACTCTCTTCACCAGTAAGGGGCATATGCAATGCTCAGCAAGATAGAAAGGGGGAGAAGTTAAATTAGTGTGAAATTAAGAACTGTAAAGTGTTCCTTAAGCACAGCCAAAGAATCGCTCTTTTATTCAGCAACTCTTTTGGTGGTGAATTCTGCCCCACAATTAAAGATGAGAAAGCATGGCCCAGCTCCAGCTTAAACGACAGAAAGCAGTTTTTGGGTGGTTGAAACCTGCTGTGATAAACTGTGAAAGCAAACAGTGACACAGGGCAACAGATGACCTGCATTAGGAAGGTATTTATGTTGATACAAGACAACATGTAATTATATTTTTGGCTGTAAGATAGTGTTAATAGCCAGACAGGTGCTACTGGAAAGTGAGAAAAAAATCTTTTTTTTTTCAACACTCTGTAATATTTCCATTTGATGGGACAGTTCTGAAGAAAGCTCAAGAGTCTCTGCAAGGTTCTAGCTGATCAACAGAAATGATTGTATATTTATAATCAAGTTTCTCAGATAAAGAGAAGAAACTAGGGGGTCAGTATATAATTTCTTTTAAAAATTATTAAAACATCTTCAAACTGGATATTTAAACAAAAAAAAAAACTTCCAATAAATAGGTTTTTATTATTTTCCCTCTTTCTTCAATCCTGCTCTGTCTCCTGCTTTTGTTACAAGACCAAGACCTAGGATAAGCCCCTGCAGGAGTCAGCACACTTCTGGGCCTGTAAGACTAGAGAAGTATTAAAAAACTCCAAAAAGATGATAATTTTTATTTATTTGTTTGTTTGTTTATTTATTTATTTAAATACCTTTTTTTTTCTCTCTGTGATCTTTCTGAGAAGATAACCTAAGGATTAGTAATAGTTTGACATTAAACTGCTTCCATTTATCGTAAGTTTCAGGTTTACTTCAGTGTTTTAAGTAAGCATCATTGATTCTTTGCATAAACATTCCATATATACATGGGTTTTGATGCAATGTAGAAATGAGTTAGTTGGGACATCTTTTCTGGGGTAGTGATTCGTTGAACAGTTAAAAAGAGAAAGCTAGAATGTTTCTAGCCTTGAACACACACTCATCTCTGCTGCCACCCTGGTATATTTTTTCCACAGACAAGAAAGCTGTCTGCAAAGTGAAAGATTTTGGTTTTGAATTTTGCAAGGACTTGATACAGGTCCCTTCAGGCCAAGTAGGTATTATTCACAGAGTGGTGGCCTCTAAAGGTCTCACAGGTACAATCAGTTGTCTCTCCTCAGAATGATTCAATCTATAATTTTCTTGAGAATGGATTTTTCCTTCTTTTGAGAACTGAAGTGAGAAAAGAAAGTATCCACTCAAAATTGGAGGGACTCATTTCCATCTGCCAGCATAACAAATGGCTTTGTTTTTACATGGCAAAACATTTGTTCTTGTAACTAATACAGACTAATTGTTTGGGGTTTGTTTGTTTTTTGTCTGGTTTTTTTTCACAAATTTTTAAACTGGGCAATCAATTTGACAGAAAGTCTGTTCTCAATTATGAAGTGTGAGGAAGGCTTGTTCAACAGTTGCATCCTTGATTAACTATGTACAAGTAATTATTGTGGTTCAAATGTGATCCAAAACCTCTTTCTACCTTCTGTCCATTATTTTGTTTCTGAGGACATCTAACATGAGACCGTTTGCTTATGCACTTGTCCCTTAAGAGATTGTTTAACAGACTATAAGCATATCTAGCATTAAAATACTTTTCAGTGTTTGGTGAATGATGAAAATGGACAGGAATTTTATTTAGAATTTGGGCACCTACTCTGTACTTGAAAGCCTGACTTGAACACATTTTGAGCTTGCCTTTCTTTTATTTTGTTATTCTGGTGGAAAATTACAAACTAATGCTTAGGAGGGAAATACTGAAGACTTGTTCATATTCATTCTAACTTCTCAGTTGCTTGTTTCTGTTCTTCACTTTCCATGCGGAATTAATTTATGATAGTGCTTAGTTTTGCAAAATGATGACTTAGGTTTAAAATTGCATAGATTTGCTACCTCAGTTAGGGACTCACTTTTCAAGGTGCGTAAATAGTGTATTGTGGAGCTTCTATTCTTCCTTTCATCATCAAAATGACAAGTAGTATCTCTTTGGATGTATTGTTCCAAGAGATATCTATGTTTTCAACTGTTTCTTAACCTTCAGATCTGTTCGCATTTGCAGAAAGCTTCCAGAATCTTTCAGTGCAAACAGATTTGAGGTTTACAGTACAAAATGAAGTGGATGCTTGGGTATGACTTGCAGAAATTTACCTATAAATGCACATTATCATCTTTTATTATAAGTAGAAGCTGATTTTTATGGAAAGATCTGCAAGTCAATGGGTCAAGCACTGAATCCATTTTGGCAGAGGAAGATGATGGGCATGCAATTACAATGCAAACTTCCTTTGTTGTGTTATTGAATATGAGCATCAGTAAGGGCAGGGAAAAATGACTGAGTAAGAAAATAAAAAGAGACTTAAATTATCCTTAGTGGCTTCTAATCTGTAGAAATTCTTGCTGTACCTGCTGAAGTCTGAAATATCATGTTGCCCTGTTTGGAGAAGTTAACTGCTGCTTTCCAAGGCAAATAAGACTGAAGGGGGGTAAATGCTCTGCATTCCAACCTGCAACACCAGACCTCTGGGATGACCAAAAATCTTTTCCTCTTTTTCATCCTCTCTTTTGCACATTGAAATGATATATTGAGTAAAATACAGGGGAAGTTTAATATGTGTTTATATATATATACCTATAAATTTTAATGCGTTTTTTTTATATCTAAGAATGTATACATATATGTGTGTGCGCATTTATAGTTATAAACATGTGCACACATATGTGTATATACATGCCAGGAGCAGTCTGCCTCTTTTAAAGGGACCAGCCTCACCTAAAACAAGAACAGCTGAATGACATAGAAGTGTGGCAGCAGAGGCCTCTTGCTACAATGACAGCCTGTTAATCTAGTTTGGCTTTTTTCCATGCAATGAATTTGTAGCTGTTTAATGCAGGTCATATTTCCTCCACTACTCTCTGCTTTATTTCTAACACACTAAAAGCTCTTTTGAAGGATTATATGTTAATAAACAGAACTGCATGCTATACTGTAGCTCTTGAACTAACTAATGCAAATTTCTTTCTTTTTTTCTTTCAATGAAATGTTTTTCTTTTTGTGATGTTCTATAATGTCCAGATTCGTTAAAAGTAAAGCATGCTGTCAGTTTGCTGGGGAAAGGAGCCCAATTTATTTGAAAAGCTTGTGTGAAATCTTACTCTTATATGTTTAATGGGTACAAGTTGAAGTTGGCTTTGATCTATATGTTCCTTTCAAGGTATCACCATTAAATTGTGGAATTTGTACAAAGCTGGAATAATTTGTGTTGTCCATAAACTACCCTACCATTGTTTCATAAATATCCAGTTTTATTTTAGTGGACTTTTACCAACTAGTCCACTTGAAAGAGCAAAAGCTGAATATTTTGCCTCCTTTGTTCTAGCCTGTTTGTTTTAGCAGTGTTCTTCTCCCTTGACTGTGCTGTAGCTTATCCTGCTCTGGCCTCAGGCTCCGGGCTCCTCTTGATAGCAAGGTCTGCTGGGAGCTGTGTGCTCACCTGAGCCCTGTTGTGTGTTTTTTAGACAAGGATGAGTGCTCCAAGGACAACGGTGGCTGCCAGCACGAGTGCATCAACACAGTGGGAAGCTATGTCTGCCAGTGCCGGAACGGATTTGTACTCCACGAAAATAAACACGACTGCAAGGAAGGTGAGTGGGAAGGCACTGGAGTGGTTTGTTACACAAGAGTCTTGCAGAAAGCTTTCTGCAGCTCTCCTTTCAAACAAAGGAAAGGGAAAAAGTTCTTGGTAATCGGATTTTAGGCATTTGGGCTTAAGCATTACAGCATCTTTCCCCTTTCCCAGCCCCTGCATCCCCAGAATTTTTTGGGCTGAGTTTCAGGTCCACAGGAACAAAGTCTGGAAAAGCTGGGAACACTGGCATGGAGTGCTTCTTTTTCAATAGTTTTGTGAAGTGTCGAATATTTAAAGCTCTGATGAAATATTTCTTTAAGGCTGTATTAAACACAGGGGTAGAGTTTCTGGGGAGAAGCCTGATAAAATTATGATTTGCTGCTATCAGTAGCAGTTAGTTTCCTCACAGCTAAGTTGAAACCATATCTACCATTTTCTGGGTTTCTTTTGGACATATTTAGGCAATCTAAGTTCTAGTCAAAGCACTATGCATCTGTCTTTGCCTTGCCTCTTTCAAGGTGTGGCTACCTTCAAGAAAACAATAGGCTTTGGGACTTAGGTAGAATTCAGATTCTCTGCAAATGAACCTGTTGTTGTAGTGTCTCCATCTCTTCTAGCATGGATTTACTCTGAGAGTAAAGACATGACCTTCATGAGTCATTTGCATTTTCACTGGTTTTGGAATGCTACTTGCCTACTCTAAAAGTCTTTTTCAAATAATTCTCTGATATTTAGAAAGCAATTTGAGACTGCTAAAACTAAACACAAAATGCCCTTTTTTTTAGTTCTGGGTACTAGTGGTTTGGTTGCAAAGTCAGTGACTAAGCTGTTCTTTGTCAATACTCACAATTTAGTTTAGCTGTTCTCAAGTTGTGTATGCATATATCTAGAAACTGTGGTTTACAATCAAATTGATTGCTCTGTAGCTGTAATGAAAATTACCAAAAAGAGAAAATACAAATTGGAGAAATTTCTTTTGAAGTTGGAGTAGTGAGACTTTTCATATGGATTTACACACTTATATGCGAAATGGGGGGAATAGGGAAATACTTGATTAATTTTTAATATTTACCTTATGTTTATTCCTGTATAAGACTTTTTCTGGAAAAAATGCCATCCATTGTAAAAGACAGTGTATGTTTCACAACAATCCATAAAGAAACACACTGGGTTAATGCTCTAAAGCACATGCCTGAGGGGAAGAACAAGACTGTGCAATTTGAAAAGCATGCTTACCTATCTTCCTAAAGATTCTTTCCACTTAGTGGCTGCCCTGACAAAAAATAGTACTTTTTTGACTACATCTGAGTGCAGACTCCCAAACTAACTGATGCTATCACTGTTGGCACAGCTGAATGTGAACAGAAGATCCACAGCCCCAATGGCATCATAACAAGTCCCAACTGGCCTGACAAGTATCCCAGCAGGAAGGAGTGCACGTGGGAAATCAGTGCCACCCCTGGGCAGAGGGTCAAGCTGGTGAGTGTCTGCCTTCCCTTCCTTTTTAGCTTTTCTTCCATCAAATCAGCTTCTCAAATGACTGCTCAATGATACTAAACTTTACTGTCAGTTTGCTTCCCAGAGGTAAACTATTTTTAAAAACTTGCTGACTCCTGTCCATTTCTGGTCAACAGGGAGTGCTAAATATCATTGAGTTGTGATTTAAGTTTATGGTGATTGGAAATACTCCGTACAGCAAAAGCAGGAGGAACATTTTCCTCCTGTCAGACTTTACTATATCATTGTTGCAACTCATAAAACTTGTGCAAAGTTTTGGCAAATAAGGCAGAGGCCATTTACACAAATTCCATATATAGGAAAAAGCAAAATTTTGAGTTAAGAACAGTCCTCTACACACACCTTTTCCTGTTCTGTTTTTGTTTGTTTGTTTGTTTTGAGGATGAAAAAAGATGCAAAAACCCAGAGGATCTGGATTTCTCATTTAAGGGTGGTTTCAAATTTTAACATGAGTAGAAGAACAGCCCAGAGTAAATTTATGAATTTTTGTCCAGCTGGCTGTGGACAGTGCTGGTATCCAAAGACAGGCCTAGCAGAGCTTAGATAGCTTTGCAGGTTTACTGAGGTTTTGTAGCCTCTGTATGAGGCCAAAGGCACAGTCCTGACCATGGGCTTTGTGCTTTGAGCTCAGCCCTAGTGTTTCTGCAGCAGCTAACTTGCAGAACAGGCGCAGTAAAAGTTGGCCTTACATATATTTAAATTTTGTATATTGATTTTTCAACTGTTCTAGAGCAAATAAAGTTAAAGAGAGAGATTTTTCTGTTTCAGAGGTAGAAGCAATAGCCAATGCTCACAGAGAGATGAAAGATATATTGCAATCTCATAACTACTGACCTTAACCAAACCCTAACCTCTTGTCCTGGTTTTGGTGGGGGTATAGAGTTAATTTTATTCACAGTGGCTGTGGTTTGGATTTGTGCTGAACAGAGTTGATAATAGAGAGATGTTTTTGTTATTGCTAAGCAGGGCTTACACAGAGCCAAGGCTTTTTCTGCTGTCAAGGAAGTTGGGGTGTGCATGGGAGGTTGGGGAGAGACACAGCAAGGACAGGTGGCCCAAAATGACCACAGGGATATTCCAGACTCTATGAGATCATGCTCAGGATATCAAAGTGGGGAAAGATGAGGAAGGGGATGATATTTGGAGTGATGAGGCTCGTCTTTCCAAGTAGCCATTACACATTATTTGGGCCATGTGATTGCTGAACACCTGCCTACCCATGGGAAGCAGTGAATTCATTCATTGTTTTACTTTACTTCTGTGTGCAGCTTTTGCTTTCCCTATTAAAATGTCTTATCTCAGCCCACAAGTTTTCTATCTTTCACACTTCCAGTTCTCTCCCTGCTCCTACTGAGCAGTGAGCAAGCAGCTATGTGGGGCTGCTTGTGTGTGCCTGGGGTTAAACCACCCCATGATGAGGGATTGTGTACTGATTCCTGTACACCAAAAGTGAAACAGCTGAACTGTACTGGAGGGGATTGTGGTGGTGGAGAATAAGTGGTGTGCATGCTCTGTCCATTCTGAGGATGAAAAATAGGCTTCTAACTCAGACAGCCTTCCTACAGCTGCTTCTGAGCAAGTATTCTTCATACTGAATAAGCTAAAGCCAGACAGGTATAGGTATATACAGGTTGCTGTAAATGCTTTTCCAATACTTATACACTCAGCAGGCAGAATTCCAACATTCAGATACCTTCAGTGAAATAGTCCATGGTCTACTTTACAAAGAAAAGTTTGGGGTGTTTTTGTTTTTGTTGTTTTTTTTGGTTTTTTTTTTTTT
>VWZN01013899.1:830441-887052 GCA_013396955.1 Regulus satrapa
AACAAACCACATGAATTATGAGGCTCTGCTTGCTTTTCTGAGTGGGGTCTGTGTATAGAAACTGATCGTTTGTTGTGATTTGCCTCACTCTACTGATTATTGAAAAGTCTCTTCCTGAACTAAATTCAAGTATTTAGTGCAATTAAGAAGCCTGAAGGGGGGGGGGAGGGGGGGGGAAAGGAAGGGTGTGCTCATCAGAACTTTTGAATGAAACATGTAGATAAAGATGGCTTTGAAAATGCACGTAGTGGAGAGGCTGATTTTCATGAGCTAATCAGCCGGATGTTTGTGAGGGACAGATTTAAGTGTCCCATCCAGGCAGCTGTCTAGAAGTGCCACCAACATATCTACTGGGCTGAGTGGTGTAGATAGAGAGGGCTGCATGGTCAGAAGCTACATGAAACACTTCTGAGCACAAGTCCCACTAAGGAGACAAACCACATGGGGTTAAAATAGTCATGGTGGGGTAGGAATTCAGTAGTATTTCTCCCAGGAAGAGAGGGTGTGATTTAATTATACTACCAACTTTATTAGATCCCCCGTGAACTCTGTTGGCAGCAACTATTCACTTCTGTTTAACTTTAAGGGAAGTTTGTACTCTTTCAAACCTGCAAGGAATGGGTTGATTTTTAAAATGTGGAGACTATCTTTGGGTGTTTTAAAATATCAGGCATTTTGAGATTTTTAAAAGACTATGGATATTAAGATCTGATTTTCCTTTCAAAAGCAAGTTCCTTGTATTCTCTTTGGAA
Organism: Regulus satrapa; assembly: GCA_013396955.1. Lineage (NCBI taxonomy): Eukaryota > Metazoa > Chordata > Aves > Passeriformes > Regulidae > Regulus > Regulus satrapa. The sequence goes on from VWZN01013899.1 coordinate 831,194, forward strand.
TTGTTAGAATCTACTGCTATATCCACAACAGAATTATGATTTTTTTTCTGGTTATGTTTGAGGGACACAATTTAACATATACTGTGCTTCTGCAGGCTTAGGAATCCCAGTGAGAAGTCAAATATTAAAAATAATAGGTGCATCTTACAGTCCAGAATGAGATATGCTTCCTGGAGAGTGTTGGTTTTGTTGGGGGATTTTTCATGCTGGTGAGAAGTGAACAAAACAGATATAATTTTCCTCTAAAAGAAAATGAACTTCTGCAGGCTGCTCTTGGATCATGCCTATTGTTCCCATTGATTCCAACTTGGCTTGACTCAATACTGTGTTTAAGTAACTCCCTTATTGAGAGTTAGTCCCTCAGATTTCTGGGGTTTTCTTAAGCCATCAGATTTTATTTGTGTATAAATGACAACACATAGTTGGCATCATAAAACTAGGGTGGCTGACCACAATTTAAGAGCAGCAGGACTGACTGCCATACAGCTGTTTTCACTGCCTCTGCAGTTTCAGTCCCTTAATGTAAACCCCAAAGTTTTACAGTGAAATGAACCTGCATCCACTGCATCATGCAGCTCTTCACACAAAAAAACCCCCAATTTTTATTCTGAATATTGAAGTTCTAAGGGAAAAAAAACGTTGTGTTAACTCTTTATATATTCTTTAGGTCAGCTCTTAATATAAGTTGCCATCATATTTCACACTCTCAGGGTTCCAGAAGTGATTTGAAAGTTTGGATTTGTTTCGGTGTACCAGAAATAATGCTTAATTGTGATATTTCCTCGGTATTTGATAGTTCAGTTTTATTCCTTTTAATTATTGTTTCTTAATATTACTCTGTTTGGGTTATGATGTTTTGTTTGGGGCTTTCTAGTTTGCTTTTTGTTTGTTTTGGTTTGGTTTTTTTTTTTTAAATAAACTTTCAGCTACATAACTACTCATGAAAGCGTGTATACTTGATATTTTTATGCTATTTTGTTGTACAAAATAGGTTTTGAATTTCCCCTTAAATTGTAGGTTACTCTATACAAAATTCACGAAGATGTATATTGTCTTCACAGTGTTTACATGAGGGGAAATTACCAGATATTAAGCTTCAGGGTTGTTGTTGAAATTTAGCCTGGTCAAAAAGTCTTATCTAAAATGTCTTAAATGTCCCCTTGAAATATGTTTATAACATTCTACTCTTAGAAGACCCTCTTGCATGTCTGAAATGCAGATATTAGTTCTATGTGTGCTACAGTTTCTTGCAGGCATGGCATACACTTTCTGGAAATGCCTGGTTTGTTTTCTAATAAACAATTAACACACTTCTGTTATTTTTCACAATGCTTTTGCTAGCAAAAATGTGACCTTAGCATGAAGGGTGAGGCCTGAAACATCATTTAGTTGTAATAATAAAAAATAGATTTCTAGATAATAGATTAGAAAATATCATTTTCATGCATAAACCTTTGTGTGGAAAAGTCATTCTCAGAGGCTTTAGTTGCAGTGCAATGTAGGTTTTTAAAAAGGGCAGGGAGGGAGATTTTATGTTTTGCAGATGTTTCAGTTGATGCTCAACTATGCAAGGAAACAAAATCTCCTGACTTTTTGCTGTTTTGAATGCTCTTTATAATTTTGAATAATCCTAAATACAGTGCAAATTCAGCAGAAAGGCAGCAGTATTCTAGATTTAATATTCTCTTATAGGTAGTTTTTGGTTATAATGATTCTAATGGCTTTCTGTATGAAGGATGAGGCACGCTTGAAGTTCGGTGTCGTAACTTTTAGTCCACTTTCTCAAGAACAATACGTTATTCAAATCTACAATCCTGTTGAGGCAGTAATGTTAAACTTGTAATTTTAACTGTATCCTTATATTCTAAAACACATTAACGTATATATGTATGTACCATATATATGTATGTACCATACAGTCCCACAATGGGTAATTTTCATTCTTTCCCCCCTAGGCATTCAATGAATTTGAAATAGAACAGCATCAAGAATGTGCTTATGACCACTTGGAAGTGTTTGATGGTGAAAGTGAGAAATCGCCAATCCTGGGACGCTTATGTGGCAATAAAATACCAGATCCTCTCATTGCTACTGGGAACAAAATGTTTCTCCGCTTTATTTCTGATGCATCAGTTCAAAGAAAAGGCTTCCAAGCAACTCACTCTACAGGTCAGAAACCAGGGCATTCTTTTTACTAATAACTTACCCGTTATTCTTTAGTGAAAGATATGCAGACTTTTTTTAAAATTTTCTAGGAATGGGATGAGTTTACAGATGTAACAGCTGTATCTAATGAAGCCTTAAGCTCAGTAGGAAAAGTCTGAGCTTGCAGAAAATATTCTCTAATATTTTGAATATACCATTCTCCCTGTCTTTTTCTCATAGATAATAAATTAAAAAGTGTTGAAATAAAGTCAGATAAGAAATGAGGTTCCTCAGGATTCATGACCTGAGATCATAAAAGATTGAATATCTTTTCACTGTATTTGTAATGAAAAAAACTTAGCTGGGATATGTGACGCACCTCCATTACTTTCCTGTTCTAACTTAAACAAAAATCTGAGTGTTGTGTGAGCAGGTATTTCTTTCCTGTGGTGCCTCAAAGGAAAGACAAAGCAAAGAAGAATAAGAAAAGAGAACACTGAAGGTTTTCTTAGGATCTTTAGAATATAATGTTCTTTATATTTAACATTCAATTTTCTTGTTTGGCAGAAGTCACTGAAATGGTAAACAGTGCATTTTAATTGCATTAATAGAGTCTTTGGGACATTTTTAACATGTAGATTTTTTTTCCCCCAACGTTGCTTGGCTTACAGTGGCCTCTAGTGCTGAAGCTCTGAACATCCAGTGCCTACAGTAAAAAAAAGGGGATTTGAGGTTTTTTGACCTTTATTTTAATTTTCAATTATAATGTCTGTCTTTGCTTTTCCAGAGTTTGTTCTTATTTATCCAGGCAATAAATAATTAAAGAAAGATTTAATAAATGTAGCTGCTAGGAGATAATGCCAGGTAATAGTTTTTAATAGAATTATCAAGGGGATGAGTCATTGTTAGTGTAATATGATATTACCCAAAGGATCCATCAAGTTGATGTGTAATGCTCAGCTAAAAAATCCTCATTTATAGCAATTCTGGCATTTTGTCTTTTTTTCCTTCTGATTTGTTCTGAATAATTTAAAATCTTTAGTAATTAAATTTCCCTTTCACAGAAAGCCCATAGACAAGTGTATGAAATCTTTATGATCTCGGCCTTGAAAGTGAAAAGTTTAGCTACCTGTAATTCAGTTTGCTTTTCTTGTGGAAAATTCTCTTGAAAGCATGCAATGTTTTGCCTTCCCTACTATAATAATACTATCCCTTAGATGCAAAATTAGATAGAAGTAATAATTACCCATTTTTAATTATCTCAGGGTTTATTGTTAAAGATGAGAAACCTTTGTACATCAGGTGTTGTAAAACTTCTGTCTTATTTATTGTCCTCATTTGCAGTTTGCAGAATTGCTGCTGTTAGTGTGTGAACAAAGTTCAGAAGTATACACCCTAAATTCTAAAGACTGCAAGTTTTGTTATAACTTGCTGAATTTTCCCTCTTATCTGCTGAGTTTTTTGTGCCTTAAATATATAAACATTCATAGCACGGACAAGCAGGTGCATTTCTGAGAAACTGAGAAAAATAAAACCTACCCAGCTTTTAAGAATGTTATAGAAAATGACAGTGTTTACCCTCTTAAGAGAGGATATTAATTTCTGCTGGCTGCTGTTGCACAGACTGCTCCCTGAGATGAGCCCCCATCACTGGCACGTACCTGGGGGCAGCGTTTAAATGAGGGACAGCTCAGGTCCTGCAGTCTGCTCCCCCTGTCTTGAGCCAAAAGCAGATGCTCCGGGAGAATTCCATGAGAGTTTTTCCTCTGTGCTGCGGGCACATGCATGAACAGATACCTAACAAGTGCATGGGCACAGGATTGTATTCCCTCTTTTTCTAGATAAAACAATGGATTGTATGCAATGGAAGTAGACAAGGCTGTGTTCCATCCTGGGCAGCTGTGCAGACAGGGAGTGCTGAGGAAGCTGCTCCCATCACCCCTAACGTGTTGGCCGAATCACTCAGTGGAAGGACTGGTGTAACACAACAGCACTGAATGAGTAGCTGCATTTTATGTCCAGAGCTGTCTCTGCTGCTGCATTCCTGACATCCTCATTATTTACTGCCCCCTTATTCCAGTAGATGCTGTCGATGTTGATTTCCCTCCTGTGACACTTTTCGGCTTGAAGCGCCATCCAATTTCCAAATTTCCATTTAATATTTCAGAAAACAGGATAAAAATATAGCAGCAAATACAGTAAAGTTTTAAAAAAATAAACTAGATAGAAATGCTTCCTTGGGTGGAGCAAAACTTACAAAATGCTGTTTTGAAAGTGCAACACAGTTTTACAAGGAGATTCTGTCATATTTTCCCCTCTCAGAAAATGCATAATCCATCCAAGAGGAATTCATAAAAATGCTTCTGACAGAACATTAAACATCATTGCTCAGGGCGGGGTCTGTCTGCCCTAACTCAGGCAGCTAGTTCTCTTCTGGACAGCTTCATTTATGGTGCTTGGCCTCCAGGCCCTGCTCGAGGAGGTTGCACATCTACTGTAGGTCCTACTCATATCTGTCAATGCTGGGAGGATGTCTCAAAAAACTTGGACCTCTCAGATGTCACTCAGTTTAGAGGCCTGTGTTGCTTCCAACATAGCTGCAATAAGTCAGTATGGGAGTGCTGAATCATATTTATAGTCTTGTTTCCTTAGCTCAGATATGGTGTGGGTTTGAGCTTTTCCCGACTGTCTGGCTTGGTAAAGAGCCGGGAAACTACTGCTCAATTTGTTATTATGTTTGTAAGAAGCCTAAAAGTCCCCAGAAAGGTCATGAAACAAAATGAGAGGTTTTTTGTGCCTTAGCTGACCTAGTCTTTCCCTGAAGCTACCAGATCACCATCGTGTTACAAGTTGGACCTACTTCTTTAGAGTCAGAAGCGAAGATCCTGCCTACAGCAGAGTATCCACAGCAGCACAGTGGGCTAGCTCTGGTAGCAAGGCTGGGCAAGCAGCGCTGCAGAGCTCTGCTCTGAGCGTGTCCCACACTTCCCAGGGCACAGCCTTGTCGTGCATGCTGGATGTAGACTCCTGAAACTACCACTCGATTCTCAAAAACTGAAAATTTGGCTTGCAATTTCTATTCTAAAATGTGAGGCTATAATCTGTGAGAGAAGGGTGGGGGAGCAGGAATTGCCATTTTCTGTGGTTGCAGGCTACAACTTTCCTTTAAGCTTCTGTAGCAAGCAGAGGGAAACAATGCAGACAGCTCATTAAATATTTTCTTGTTTGCAGCTGTTTGGTGTCAGAGGCAAGGAGATGTTCCTAATATTGGCAAGAGTCCAGTTCAAACAAAAAATAAACCCTAAACAGCCCACTCTCCCCTCAACAAAACTGAGGAAGCAAATGAAATTCAGAATAGGGAGAAAAAACAGTAAATTAGAATATCAGTGAGAAATAACTGTTTGAACTTTCTATCTTGTCGATGTTATATCATGTGCTCCTATTTGCTCTTGAAGAGCAAAAAAATTGAAATTTCAGATTGAACAGATCATGCGTAACAGATTACTTACATAATTTATATTTCCTGGTTTTAGTCCTTCATTGCCCTATTAAGAAAACACCCACTCTTTTTGAAAAGTAAGGATTTGGTCATTACCATTATTCACTCTTTGCTGAAATGTGACTCACCACAATATAATAGTGCAATTGATCATATCTGATGTGGGTGAAGTCCGTGAAGTAAAATTCAAAGTATCTCTTCACCAAAGCTTAGAAAGATTTGAATCATGCTGTTTGTTTCAGGTTACTCTAAAATGATCAACTAATAATAGCTACAAATTTTTAAATGCAGATAAAATGTTCTGTTTATTAATAAAGATTAAATCTATATTTGTGAGCCTCAGTATTTTGTTCAAGCTCATTTACGCTTGATGTTTTGATCAAGTGCTGTAAGAGATTATTTGTTCTTGATGAGACACCAAAACAAAATTATTCTCTTTGCGTTGAAATCTTTGTACACATAAAGTCAAAAAGTTTGCACCCACCTTTTGGAAATACAATGCATTTTGGAAGCGACGCATTTTTTTTCTCTGAAGTACAATTTGTATTTTGTAGTACTTCCACTCTCAGCTTGTTTGATTAACCTGCTTGTGGCATTAAAATGCGCTCAGCCTGAATGAGACCGGGCATCTATGAAAACACAAGTTTGCACTGAATAAGCTTCTTAATCTATTCCCCCCCTCAATTTAGAGTGTGGTGGTCGGTTGAGAGCTGAACTCAAGCCCAAGGACCTGTACTCGCACGCTCAGTTTGGAGATAACAACTACCCGGTGCAGGCAGACTGCGACTGGCTGCTGGTGGCCGAGCGCGGCTCTCGCGTCCAGTTGATGTTCCAGACCTTCGAGGTGGAGGAAGAGGCAGACTGCGGCTACGACTACGTGGAGCTCTTTGATGGCCATGATAAGACAGCTGTGAGGCTTGGTCGGTTTTGTGGATCTGGGGTAGGTAAATAGGTATAAACCTTTCCATTTTTCGTCTCTACGGGAGTAATAAGAAAGGCAGGGCAGACGAAGGTAAGGGTCATGATATTCAGTTACTACACCTTATAGTGAAGGTACTAGATTACCTACTTCAGATTTTAATGTATAACGTTGCAGGCTTGTAGTACAAATTCACTCCCTTGAATTATTTTAATCAATAAATATTCTTAGCTATTTTTTGACCAGAGTTTTGTAATGTTATGTTAAGCTTGATGTAGCTGGAAATGGTACGTTTATCAGCACACAAAGAAAAGTTAGCAGCTTTTTTTCCTTACGTAGAGGGAAATGCTCCAGTGTTAAAAATTATTACATTAAAATTCTTTGTATTGAAAAGAAGCCGCATTTTACAGTAGAAGGGGCAGCTGGTAACTGTTTATAGTATGCTCATCAAGTTTTAAGTCTGATTGTAGGAAAAAAAGTGCCCCTTATTTGAGTGATTAATACAGGCCTTATGAAAACCATGAAATCCTATATCCATTCTGACATATTTTAACTGTGAGGCATGGGGGAAATTGGCCAGATGACACCCTGAAAATTCTGTATCTTATTTCTCATTTTAGACTTGCATTGGTCTGCTGGCTGCCTGCCTGCCTTGTGAAAACTGGTGCAATGATCCCACAACTCCTCATCAATTCTTTATATATGTGCCAGTGCAAGCACACTTCCATGCATATACTCCTTGCCTAGATAAAAGGCTTCCAAGACTCTACATGAGATGGCAGGAGCTCTTAAGAAATTGTGTGTCACTTTTTCCACCCTCTGAGCTGGCTCAAACATCTTAGTCATTCAGACAAGTTACCTGTAAACTGGCTTAAAGCCTTTCAGTGTGTTTCTGAACACTAATTAATGATGCACAAAAGGTGCTTCCACTTGAACTGAAGGGGATGTATTCTATGGGAAATGCTAAAACTGAGCCTAAAATGTACTAATTTACGAAAAACAATATTTTTCTTTGGAAGTTTCTGTATTTTACAAGTAGAAGGGCAGCAAACAAGAAAACGGGCTGATATTTTCTTCTGTTGGGGGCTGGGGGTGGAATGGTTGAGCATTGGTGGTGGTGGTTTGGTTCTGATAAGACGTGAATGAATGGCTACAGGTGCCATACAGAATAGCAACAATGAAATAGAAAAAATATTGAAAATAAAAATCAAAATTATCCAAACTGGAGTGTGAAAAATATGCATTTTAGTACATATTACCACCTTGTCAAATTTAGAAGGAAGATTTGGTAGTTCAGCTGATACTTCTGGTCGATGTGCTTCAGTTATAGAACAGGACATCAGGGGGACTGTGAAGAAATAAGATAGAAAATAGGCATTGACCTCTGGTGTTTATCTAAATTTAGATTATTGTATATAGTCTTTCCCAATCACTTTCTTGCTCCAGCTGACCTAGAGAAGAACTAGGAGTTTAGGTTATTTCCTCAGTCTGCCTCTAAAACTCCTAGTCTATAACTGATAGAACTACTCTGTCTGATGATGTCAGATAGTATTGTATGAGACATAGTGGAATCACACAATGAGCTGTAGCAGGAAAAGAGAAATATTCATAAGGAAAAATAGTTAATGAATACACAGAGCAGACAGATAATTTTTTTTATCTTTTTATTAATTTATTTTAGCCACCAGAAGAAATTTATTCAGCAGGGGAAACTCTTTTACTCCACTTTCACACTGATGATACAATCAACAAGAAGGGATTTCATATACGATACAGAAGTATAAAATATCCAGATAGTGTGCACACCAAAAAATAACACAAGAACCTCTATGCCAGAAAAGAAGAGCAAGAAAGAAGGCACAGTGAAAAGGAAGGAAGACGTGTCATTTTTAAAAAAACTCAAGTTATTAGCACAAATGTTTAATATAAGTTCAGTGGAAATGCTGACTTCTAAGACGAGAGACAGAAATGAATTTAAAAAGAAAATCACCTCCCCCAGTGGAATAGTCAAGACGATGATGTGTAGGCCTCTTACTTGACTGTCTCTGCAGAGCTTATGAATGGACTTTGCATGCAGGGAGAATATAAAAGCTTTTGTTCATGGTCCAGTATTTGCTAGAACCGCGTGTGGATTCAATCAGTTTAATTCAGGGGAAGTGGGCCCATAGACCATTCTTCCTTCTGAAAATTGTATGGTGTCTGGGAAGAAAAGAAGCTCTTTTAGGTCACACACTCAAAATACTATCCTCTTACCTAGTTGCTTTGACTTTGAATCCTGCATATGGTGTGTACATGGACTTGAAAGAATATATGAAATGGGAAGGCCTTCCTGCATTGTTCTGTATTTTTTACAAATTCAAATGTCATATCAGGTTATCAGTGTTTTGAAACTGGAAAATACTAATCCTGAAATGTAACTGATTTCTAGAGTATTTTGTTTTACTAATGACTGAGTAGTCTGAACTGTTACCTCAGTCATCACTAGTGACCAATCATGAGTTGATGAATTTTAATGGCGTAAGCATCTGAAAATGTTTGGTTTACTGGTTAAGTAAGCTATCCCTGATGATGTGCTCTTATTTTGCACTGAATATAGAAAGAGACTGAGATGAAAACCTGTCCTGAATCAAAATATGTATCCACAAGAAAGGATCAAGGATCATCTGAAATTCCTTCTACTGAATTTCTTTTCAGCAGTACATTTGAAACCACTGTTAAGCTTTATTTCTTTGGACCTTTCTGTGAATGAGCTATTTGCCTGATGCAGTTACTCAGAAATGAAGCTGCAGTAGTGTCCAAAAGACAAGTTTCCCAAAGAAGTTTTTGTTAGTTTTTTTTTTTTTCCTTAGAGTAAGAGTATCCATGATGGTGAAAAAAACAAAACAACAGACCCAGGATTTTTTTGATATCAAGTGTGTATTCCTATGGTGCTATTCCATGAACATTAAAAAAACAAACCGAGAAGTTTTAGACATTTGAGCCAACAGTTTGCAGATCATGAATGTCTCACTATACCTGGCTGCAGCTGGAGAAGGAAGGCTTTACTGCTCCGATGGAAAGTGGGTTGCAATGGCAGTGCTATTCCTGTGGAACAACTACTATTATTGCCTTAGAATCCTCGCACACAATCAGACAGATCTTCCTGTAGATACACTTCTAATTTGATAAATAATTTGACAACTCAAGCATCTTAGCATACACTAACAAAAGGATCTTCAAGCAAAACCCACATCTGCAGAGAGAGATCATCTGCTGTAAATACAGTGACCTGCTTTTGATGTAGAGATATGTTACATTTAGAACTGAGATATTCTATGTGCTTTAGGCCACACATGGCTCTAGTCATAATGTATATGCATTATGTAAGTATTGTATGAATGAGTGCTCCAGGAGAGTGAGAGGTATTGAATGGGTGAATATGGAATTGTTTCTTTATGTGCCAAGTTCTATCAGGACCCTGTTTGACTGTAGCAACTTTTCTTTAAAGGCTTCATAGACAGTTAACAAGGACTTCTAGTTTGCAAGAATCAAGTTTAAATGAAGTATTATGTTTCACTTACAAGAAATATTATTTTGATATCCTTTGATGTAAGTTGCTACTCAAATTAGCTTAGGTTTTGTTTCCTTCTATGAACATACATTGGCACTAATAAATCTGACCTTTTTTTTATAAAAATAAAAAACGGATGTCTGTATAGGTCTCTTTGCTTGTTTTAACAGCCCTGATATTACTCATATATGTTTTACTTTTTAGATAGCTGATGTGTGTAAAGTTCAAAAACATAATATTTGCTGTGATTTTATGATGCTGTTCCACTGTCTTTTGGCTCATTTTTCAGATTGTTTGGTCAAGAAATGAGCAGAAAAAATTTTCTCCAAGGCCTTTTACTACAAAATTCAGGCAGAGATATTACTAAAGTTAAAAAAATAAAATGTATATTCTTGGTATTTTTACATAATTTATCAGCTGGGTGGCAGAAGCAGTGTCTCCCTGGCATGGTTAATCAAAAGGAGCTGGGAAAGTCTGAGGCTGAGAGAAAATACAAGTTTACGTGCTATCTTATTTTTCACTTTTCTGTTCTGGTCTCCCCTTAATATTATCTCTCTCTGATTGCTAAAGCCTTTCTTTTTTCTAAATTTGCCTTTCTTACTGCCCTCAGGACTACTCTAATAACCACAGGGTTGAGCTGAGATCATTATTTTTGGAAAGGTTTCTTTTGTTGTTGCTGATTCATACAGGCCCCTCTATAAATCCTGCTGTCTGATGTTAAATAGTGCAGCAGGAATGGATGGAGAAGAGCTAGGACCAGGGGCAGCACATCGTGGTAAATTTTCAAAACCCTGTGGAAAGTGATTCTTTATAGTCATATCAAAGCATTGCTTTGAGCACAGCAATTCTGGGATTTTTATGTTCACACGGAATATGTAGAAGCCAGAAGAGAGTATTTGCCATAACTTGAAATGCAAAGTTTGATTTTATTTCTCTGATTGGTTATTCCTTTGTAGATCTCATATGCTTCAGAGTGGTGAAAATGCAGAAGGTGTTCTTAATGATTATCTTGATGATAAATGGACCACATGGGTTCTGTCTTCTCATTGGCCATGATCCCAGTCAGTGCCTCGTGGTGCTATCAGATGCTGTTAAAAACACAACTTACAAGTCCTAGGAGGTTTTTCCTGATGTAATGAAAAAAAGACATATGCTGTGAACTGTTCTGTTATAGGGGAAGTATGCCTTATAAATAGCCTAAAAAGAAGAAAATATTGAAAAACTAATTTATTTTGATTTTTGAAATTGCGAAAAGCAGTGTGGGTTATCTACATGTGCAGTTCCAGCTTTGAGATCTAGTTACAGTGCATTTACTGGCAGCATTCCCATCAGGGAGAAGATGATACTTGTTCTGCTTCCTATTTGATGCAAACATTTTTGACTGTGGCAAAGTCGCTGGGTTTAAATTACATTTCCTGGAGAATACCATAAAAGTTTTCTTCTCAACTACATAAAGAGCTCCTGACATGCTGGATATTATTCTTTAGCGTGAAATTCAGCATAAAGTGTTATTTTGGTGGAATGTATTGTTTTTCTGTGGCTGACAGGCTCTTTGAGAATTTAAGTCTCCTTACATACAAGCCTCCTTACATACAAGCTGTGGAGGTCAAGCTGAAGTGAATAAAGAAAGGTACGTGCACACGCAGCAGATTTTTTTATTTGCTGTTATAGATCTGTTATTTGCTGGCCTTTTGTTATAGTCTACAACATATTTGGGTAATATTGCCTTGCTGTGAGACCCATGAAACAGCAAGTTGACCTAAGCATGGGTGAGAGCCAAATCAGTTCCTTAACACAACATTGCAGCACTGGTTTTCCATTTAAAGCAGATTGCTTTTGAAGCATGGTAAAAATTAAATTATTTGGATGGAAGCTTTATCCACCTGGGGAATCTGCTTTGCACTTTTGCTATGCTGTCGGGGTGCAAGTGGCACACCTAATTGGTTCTAGGAGAGGAAATTGTTGTTGACCTCACAGGCTGTGTGTATGCTGCACCACCAGACAGAGTGGTCACCATCGAGGCTCACTGGAACATTTATCATTAAATGGTTCTGCTCTGCCAAAATTTACAGATCTCAGACTTTAGGGACCTGATATGAGTATGCGATTTCAGGAATATATTCAATCTTAAAATAGACCTGGCCGGTAACCAGAGGAGAATTCTGCTTTGACTTCAGGTCTGAAATTGGGCCTAAATGAATAATAGGAGGAGGTGGGTTCAATCATTTTAACATACCTGAACACACAGATTAGCAGAACCTTTCCAAAGGCCTTGGTCTGATTTTGATTTTATCAGTGCTGCTGATGATTCAATTATTAATTGGTCAGTCAAAAAAAAAAGAGGAGCCAGAACAAAAACAGTGCCTGAAAAAGTGAAATATAATGCTATCACAGATGCAACTACATTACATTGAAGAAGAAGAGTCTCCAAAGTCAACATTGTTAGTGATATATATCTTTTTCAATGCATCCTTACATTTTTTAAAAATGCTTTATGATGTAATGCTTTCACCTACCTAGGGAACATTTAGATTACTAATTGCATTGATTAGTGAATTTTTCAAGCAAAGAACTGAAGACAACCTAAGATATGGCTTGCATTGGTTCCTAATCATGTATATCTAGAGTAACTACTCATTTGTGAGAGGGGGTAATGCTGAGCTGTAGCTCTTACAGTTGGGGTTTCTTCCCCCCTCTAACATTGTCAAGTTTTTCTTCTCTAAACTGTCTACTTGGGACAACATTTTAATGTTATTCTGCTGGATCTAAGTCAGTTGATCAAATTAATAAACAGCTGCTTAATATTGTTTTATGGAATCAAGATGAAAAAAGTCTGATTAAAACAGCAAGAACCAAGGAAAATGTATTTTGCAAGTTATTCTTTGTTAGAAAGTGTCCTAATTTCCCTTGATTTTTAATTCTGAGTTCACAAAGAAAATGGACTGTGGCAGTGGCAAAAGACATTCATGGCACAGTCGTGTTGGGTGAACAGCAAAAGGAAACCTTAGCAAAGCTTGAGTCTCTCTCTTTGGATCCCATTCCCCTGGTTTTTATTTGTAACCTATCAAATCTCTTAATAATGCAAGATTAAGGGATATGACAGACAAAAAGACAGATGACAAGAGTTTTTTATGTGTGAGTCTTCAATGACCTTCAGATGTAGTAATTCTTCTCGTGTTGTTGCACCTGTTAGAAAGGACTCCTGAATTTATACATGTATGTTAGAGGGTTTTTACCATGTGAAGGCAACATCTGAAATACAAGGAATGCTAATAATCATAAGGAATATAAAATCCTTCAGAGCATACTCAATGACTTTTCTCTCCTCCCCCAGGAGTGTTTTCTAGGGACTGGTCAGGTAAGTGTCCACAAAATGAAATGCAGTGAAGGGAAGGAATAGTGGAAAAGGAAAGATGAAAAAGACATTTTAGCTTGTGTATGGCTTGTCATTCTCACAGAGCAGAGTGAGATTGTTTAGAACATTTTACAAGAATATATGTGGGAGTAAAAACATGGATCTAAACAATGCAGGATTTAAGCTGAGTGTCAGGAGGCCTCTTTAGTGTTAGAGACAGAACAGTTTCCCAGGGATGATAGTCCCATCTCTCAAATACCAGAAGCCATATCAGACAACATGATCACTAATGGAGAGAGAGAAATACCCAAAGGTGCCTTTCAGTTATGAAACTCTGCTCAAATTTGTGCAGAACTTTTGCTATAGGTTCAATTAATTTAATAGTAATAGCAATACACTTTTGGATTTGAAAGAACCCTAGCTAGTGATGTTGAAAACACTTCTAGTTCAATAGCTAGAACACAATAATGACTCACATCTGCAAACTGGACCTCTTGAGTAATAATCCTCATGTAGAAAATTAATATAGAGCAGGTGTTGAGGGTTGTTGAGATGCCTCTACCGAGTTGATGTTCTGCAGTGCTGCATGGACAAAAGCTGACTTCTTTGAGACATCTTTGCTAACATGCTGGTCTTTCTTACATTGTTGCTATTTCTTCTGATGGTCATGAGACAAACAATTTTAAATACTAAAATCCATAGCCTTGACTATGCTGTATAGGAATAACATGCAGAGCTGAAAATATTACCTTTTTCTATTTAATTAATTACTTTAAAATTCTTACTGTTATTGTGTCAGAAAAGGCAATGTTATAGTGAAGACATTGAATAAAATAGCTTGGAATATTTCTAGTTAATCACAGTAGTAACTCAATTTTTACCCTTTTAATGTGAGACATCCTTGAGATTGCTGCATCATTGGCATAATACTTTTCTAAATGTGCATTTGAGAGTAGATAAATCCTGATTCTCTTTTTTGTCAGTTTTCCCTGTAGGCTATAAAATCATGTTAGTGTTAATTTTAGCTTACAACTGTTTAAAGTATAGGCTGATTATTCTATCATTAGAAGGAGTTGCTTTGATTTATATATATATATATATTTTAAGGACTATAAAGGAGGATCTTAACATTTGGAAAATTTAGTGATTACTAAATGAATTTAGTGTGTGGTAACCTACGATAATGACTATAAATGGTGAGGAAGGGAAAGACGCAAGCAGAGAGGGGCAGCTCTCAATGTTGTTTACATAAAATCTGCCTGTCAAATTCTCAGCTGCAAAGAGCGTGTTACTGTTATTGTTCATGGATAGCCACAATGAAAGTTCTGCTGAGAATGTTTCGAAATACTTTTGCTTCAAGAAGCCTTAAGAAAATATTGATTTTAATGATAGTAGTTGTAGGAATAAAAATCAGACTTTTATTGTTTAACTTTTAAAAATTTATTTTATAAGCATTGATTCCAAGTCTTTCTTACTGTTGGTTTGGCAGAAGTAGGAATGAGAGTCTATTGAGTTTGCTTTTCCAAAAGAGCCTTAGCCTGAGGATCTCCTTTCCTGAGGAGACAAGCAGAAAAAAAGATGGTTAGTTTTCATCTTGAAAATACAGATGGCAATCCCTGCAGTTGCTGTTCTTTACCCCCAAAACCTGGATTGCTTGATGGATTCAGTATATGACACTGAAAACAACAGACAAAATACATGAAAATATAAATTGCATTTGATTTGTTTACTTTATAATGAGGCTACTTAGTAAGTAGTACTCAAAGTCATCCAGTAGCAAAGAGATTTGTCAGAAGTAAGATTACATATGTGCAGTTGCCTCTTATTTTCATTGAGCATATGTCTCTTCTGGGAAGCCTCAAATTCACTGCTTTTATTTAAAATCTCTAAACAAATGAAGCTGCAAGAGCAAGATGGAGAAAAAAAGGTTTTGAATCTCTAAGCTTCAATTGCTAAAAAAAAATTTGACATTGTCACAATGTGCCTTCATAAGGAAAGCCTGAATCTGAAAATGGGATTTGACTGCAGTGTACAATGACTGAGGAAGAACAGAAGAACTGAAGTGTTGTGATAAAATATGGTGGTCTTATTGCTTCTGCACACAAGGGAAGATCTTTATTTTTTTGCTTTTACTTTTGGTCATGATCTTCATAGCAGTTTGCATACGAGTACAGAAAATACCCCAAATATGTCCTTTAAAATCCCTTTTTCTGGGTGAAGTTGTTGAATGAAGAACAGCTGTTTGCATCCTAAGTGAGATTGATTGTTTCAACTGAAAAAAAAAAAGTCTCTGGAAATAGTGTTCAAATGAAAAATGTGTGCTATTGCCAACATCCCCAGTGCTTGATGTCCTTCCAAAAAGGAGGACTACAGTTGCCTGTTATGGCACTTCATTAAATACTGTGTTCTGATACAAATCACCTGAGGAATAGTTCAGAATTTGTTGTTCTGTTTCCCACTTCATTTATTCAAAGTGTAAGAAATACAGTGGAAATCAGACATGAGTTTGTAGCAAAATTTATGGTAGAATAACATCAGGATTGCATTTTGAAATGGATCCCTGGCATGAACAGTTCTGAAAGAGACCTACAGTTACCCCAGCCTACATTCACATCTTGCTTGCTTTGTATTTTGTCATATTTTTTCACTGAGCTAAATTCCCACCCAGAAAACAATTTATCAAGATGTTTTTTAAAAGCTGATTTCGTCTTTCCCTCTGGAAATTTCTTTTGAGAGAAATAGTCTCATCTAGACAATCAGAATTAACTACTCTTTAATTAGGCATAAAGAAGAGACTTTGTTTATACTAATTTCAGCTGAATCTTAGTGGCTAAGGTGGCATCATTTGTGTCATTGTTTCTTTTGATTATTCCCTCATGGACTCTGAAATTAATTGTGAGTGCTTTGAAGAGGGTATTTTGGATTGACTGAATAAGAGTGAGTTTTATGTTGGTTAGCTGGCTTCTCTTATTTCATTAAAATGCAGCAATTTCCCTTCTATTCATGCATGTCTCAAATATATTTTAGTGCAAAAGTATCTCACCAACTACTATTTCATTCTCTAGCATGCCCCTGCCCTTGCACACAACAGTACAAGTTGCAAATGGCCACTCTCACTATATTGTCTGTAGAATAAAGGCTCTGAAATGCAGGCTTCAATCACCAGACAGTCAGTAAGAATAAGCAAAAATTAAATAAAGAACAGGATTTAAAAGATAATATTTTACCATGTTTTTTCAAGAGAAAAAAGAAGAAAAAAACCCAGGCAAATAACGAAAAAGAAAGTTAATCTGGGGCTGAGAGAAATCTAAGGAATACAGGAGGAAATGGAAAATAAAAGACCTAACTTTCTTAAACTGGTCCTGTTTATTGTAAAAAATACGTGAGTGGCAGGACCAAAATGAGGCTTAGAAAAATGTGAAGAGGATTGTGGTGGATTTATCTGTAACAGTTTTCTTCCCAGTAGCTGGTAGGGGGCTGAGTTTTGGATTTGTGCTGGAAACAGTGTTGATGCCACAGGGATGTTTTTGTCCTTGCTAAGCAGGACTTGCAGAGTCAAGGCCTTTTCTGCTCCTCACCCCACCCAGCCTGCAAGGAGGCTGGGGGTGCACCAGGAGCTGGGAGGAGACACAGCTGGAGCAGCTGATCCCAACTGATCCAACACAAAGGGATATTCCATACTGCAACAGCATCATGCTCAGCAGTAAAATCTGGGAGAAGAAGGAAGGGGAGCATGTTTGCAGTGATGGCTTTTAAATCCTGCATCAAGGGATCATTTCATGGAAACTGGAGATGGAAATAGTGGTTGTGGCCTGGCACCCCACAAAAGCTTCAGTGACATTTATAGAGGTAAAAACATTTTGCTGAGGTTTCTTTAAATGTCAGTCATGTTGTTGTTTTTCACTTTTTTTTGTTGATCATAATACATCACCTAACTGCTTTTGGCTTAGATTGGTGGATGAATAGCAAATTTTGAAACAAACTTTTGTTTTGTTTTGTTTTGTTTTGTTTTTTTCTGTACAGAATGGATTTAGTGCTTTTCACCTTATTTCCATGCAAACTACAGACTACAGCGCTTGTCTCATGGCCTGTGCCAGGACCATGTGTCATTCATTTGGGATCACATGATCAACATTGGTAACCTCTAGTCTGATTTATAGAGCTGATGATTGCTATTAATAAGCATTAGACGTTTATGGTAACTTTATTGCTGTATTCCATAGCAAGGCCTAATGGCCATATCCAGCCAATCTGTGTTTTTCTGGGGTCTGTTTTTCATCCTACAACCTTATCCAAAACACCTGTATGTGACTAAAAAAAACAAAAACAAAAAAAAAAAAACCCAACCCCCCCCCCCAAAAAAAAGACAGTATCAAGTCATTAAATAAAACTTGTAATAAAATTTGTTTCCAGAACTAAAGTGATTGAAAATAATTTTGCAAAATGTTGCAAAAGCATAAATAACAATGATAGAATTTATTTCCCCTGAAATGCTATTCGCTTTTACTGCTTTGTGTGATGGATTTAATCCAAAGGTCATGCAGAATTTTGAAATTTCTTTTTGTTATTCCTTCAGAAGGAGCACCATATCTAAAATAGACACACATACAAAGATGGGATAATGTCGTCATTGTGACATCTGTGTAAATAAGAAATGCAACAACACCTTCCACTGGATTCCATATTTGTCATATCTATTATAAAATAAATCACCAGCAGCTTTCCTTTGGGGCTTTCTTTGACAAATGCTGTCAGAGAAATGCCTTACATGCTTTCTAGCACTGGACATTTGTCTTTAAAACTGCTAACAGAAAGAAAAATAGTTTTTTGTTTGTATGTTGAGAAATGTAAATGAATCAAATGAATGTAAATGAAATGAAGTGGTCATGTGGGTTTGGGGGTTTTTGGATTTTGAAAATTTTATTTCCTAACAGGCAAAATTTCAAGAATATTTCCTTTAATTTTCTATGTTTCAGCATATCCATTCTCTTTTCCTTTTTCCCATTTGTATGTCTAGAAGCAAAAGCATTTCTCTTACTGGGAGCCAGTCTATCTTTCCTCCAATTCCACTTGCTTACAGTTTTCAAGGAAGACTTTTTCTTTTTTTTCTGAAGAGCAGTCTTTTCTAATCTGAATATAGAGCACTTCATGGTTTAGCAATTTACTTTCCTCCTGTCTTATATATTTATTTAATCTGAAGATTTATTAATGTTATGCCTTTTATTCTTAAGCCTGTGCTTAACTTGGACTGCAAAAGGTCCTTCTGCTTTTCTCATTTCCTCTAAATTCAAAGATAGTCCATATTTCTTACAACTCTACTTCCTTATTTATCTGTCTGTCAATCATTCTGTCTCTCGGGACCAGTAGGAAATCAGGTCCTTTTAGCTCTCTGTACAGCTGAAGTAATGAAGTTCTGCTCTGGGGTTGTGCAGGTCAGAATTTGACCCTTGCAGTTTATCACCCAACATCCTCCTGGAATGAAAAGACTTTAGCACCATTTATCTACTTATTTTTAACACACAGATCAAAGTTAATATAAGGCATCTCTGAAATTTAGTGTAACCTTTAGGTCCTAAAGGAAAAAAGATGGCAAGTCATTTGCAGAAGGCACTTATAAATGCATTAGTAGACTCAAAGTAAAATATATACTTGACTGAGACAATAATCTTCCTTTTGTTTGAAGGAACTCTTCACCTCCTGTCTCCCATTCCCTTACAAATCCTTAAATGAGTTTTTATACAAGTGCTATTGGCTGTATGTGGGCAGGGCACTGGAGTGGTCTCAGGGTATCAGCGATGTGGAGGAAGGAGGCTGAGGCAGGAAGGGTTGTTTGAAGTCCATCATCACTCATGGGAAAGTGAGAAGTTGTCATCATGCCAGCGCAATGGTTTGGACTTCTCACTCTTTGTTGAATGGCTGTCCTGATGGAGGGCTGGGAGAGAGGCAGAGCAGTGCCTGTATTATTCTGGATGCAAGAAGGGAGTGGGATCTTTTTCTGCCGTACAAAGCAGGATACGAAGAGAAACTTCATGTGGGTTAGCTGCAGAGCATTGCCTGAATTTCATGCTGCCTTTTCACATCTAACACAAATGAAAAATCATATATACCATCCTTGGGCCCCAGCAACCTGTCAGGAAAGGGGCTAGAAGGTACAAACCCCCACCATTTATATGAATCAACACCTACAGCAGTGCATTTGGAAAAAAAGGACAAGAAAATCTTGTTCCAGGGAGGGAAGGGATTTGAAGGGCCATATGGTAAGGATCCAAAGGGCAGTACAGCTCAATTCATGTAGGGAATTGGCAACTTCACTCAAAATCCTTTGCCAAAATGAAGTAAAAGCCAATGATGTTGACTTTTGTGGTCTAGGCCACTGACCTGAGTGCTATGCTCCAAGATAAGGAATTTTAATTTCTAGAGGGATTTGTGATTGTATCTCATCTTTATTTACTTTAATGTTCTGGTATAATGAATCTGCAATTTACTGAAAACTGAAATTTACTATCACTTAAATTAGTAGATAGGCTGAGTTGTCTTCTGCTTTCTGCATGTTAGTCAGCATCTAAACACACTCTTTTCTCTTTGGGATTACATTGTGGGTTTGGTGCCCAGTATAAAAAAGAATTTTTGTCCCCGCGTTCTGCTTAAAAGAAATTGCTCCCTTTTCCACTGGTGAGGAAGAGGGTGACGTATCAAGTGGACTAACCTTCATTTTAATGTCATTTTTACCTAGTTCTTTGGACTCTAATGACTACAGGAAGGGGTCTGCAACTCTGCTGGCCCATGGCCTGTGGGCTGCTTCTGCTGATGTATTTGGATGAATATGAAAGGAAGAGAGAGAGGGTATTATGAATCACATCCCCACAGGAAGAGACAAATGAATTACAAGACTCAAGGACACCAGTTACTGAGTTAAACATCTGTTTACACCTACGCACAAAGGAGCAACCTTGGCTCATGCTCATGTAGGGTCAGGGTGGGAAGATAGTTGATTTTCTTCTGGAGCATGAGATGAACAAATGAACACAACTCATGTTTTTGGCTGGATGTTCTGTTTGGATATTCAAAGAGAAAAGGGAAAAGTCTCCTCAGGAGAAAATAATGATATAAAGCAAAGATTAAGCTGTTTCAAGAGTGTTCTTCATTTATAAAGAATTAAGAATGTCAGTACAGATAAACTTTGTTGCACAGTTGCTGCCTCCTTAGGCAAACTGCCCTCACCTTCCTAGTGAGGTACTCTCCACCCCTTCTAGTATCTTCTCTCATATCTCAAAGCATGCTGAGCTACCACTCATTAAAGGGAAATCCCTTTCAGAAATGGCTTTTGGGTTTTGGGCTTGCCTTGGCTCCTAGGCAAGGTGAAAATAATTTTTTAAAAAAGGATTTCTCTTTCACTGATCATACTGGTAAATAGGATGATTGAGACCGTTTGAGACTGTTTTCCTCTGGAAGGTGCTGATGATCACAGTTGCAGACCTGCCATAAAGAACAAGTATTAATACACCAGTAGTAGTAGTTGCTCTTATTTCAGCAGATTGCCCTCAGAATATAAAAACTAAGTCAATGTTTACTTTTGCATAGCATTCAAGCAGCTTCTGTAATGAAAGACTTTGTAGCTGTCTCCCTACTTGTCTGCTCTGGTAGCAGGAATTGCTTCTTTGGCACACTGTCCTGAAAGCAAAGACGAGTCTTCCTGTCACCTTCCCCTTTTGCAACAAAGGACAGACAGTATTTCTGTTAGACCTGCAGTAGCCTGAGCAGGTAAACCGGGGCCCAGCGTCTCAACGCCATAAGATGTATAAGACAAATAAATAGATAAAGAAAGACCCAAAATTTACTTACAGTCTAATTCCAAGAAATAATAAGTTCATCTTCCAAACACATACTTTTTGATATTATTTTGATAATGGATATTTATTGTCTTATAAAATGGAGTTGGTCAAAGAGATAAGCAGTCTTGGATCGTTTGTTTTGTGGCAATGAGGGGTTTGCACATTAAATCTAATCTAGACAGTGAAAAAACTTTACTACTCATTCTTTTGACACCAATTATATCAGTGGGTCTGTCCCAGAGACCTTTCATGAAGTTAGAGGAAAAGCCATCTGTATCTCAAAATAGATCAATGCACTGCACTAATGTGGAAACTTTAGGCAGGATTTAGGCCACTCCATGAAGGCAACAGTGGTCTCCCTTTTGTACTCTGTGGAGGTAATAAGAATTTTACCACTGAATCAGTGCAAAAGATTTAAGTCAACTTATGAACCAACATAACTGAGAACACATTGGCAGACAGTCTTCAGATAACTGCAGTCTCTTAATGTTTATCTCATGTATTTGTAAACAGGATAGTAGATTGAAGTGCAAGTTTATAAACCTTGGCCTGAGGTATGTAATTTTCTTTTTACAAACATCTCTTTGGCTGCTGAAGAAGAATAACCTAGGTAATTTTTACAAAAGGACTAGGAAATTGCTGTCCCTCCATCTGTTAACCACTTAACTCATAATCCTGTGTGTAATGCTATTACAAATGCATAAACAATCACTTCAGCCTTAAGCTGCATGCACTGCTTAAACAATTTAGAAATATATTACTTCCCTAGCAGTGACTATGGCTTAAAAAACGCATACAGAGCTGCAGCTTCCTATTTCTCTTCCTTGCATATGCTGACAGCTTTCAGATAATAAATACTTCGTTGTCATCTCTGAAGCAGCCAGCATTAAAATGAGTAGTGACTTCCCCATTCTCCATGTGCGGCTGTCTTGGATGAGCTCCAAATGGCCTGGATGCCCTGCTGTTCACGTCTAATTGTTTTCTGTGGGGAAAGCAGTTTACTGAGGGCATTTCAGGAAACGGGAGCCAGCAGCCAGTGGCTCAATGACTTTTACACTAGACAGCATGTAGATGAGCTAACAGTGTTGGCTGGATTAAGAAACGTTAACTATTGTGATCAGCTGCTGCAGGCATGAAAAGGATAGAAGGGCTGTTGCGAATAAGATGAAAATATTATTTCTGATTAACCCCTCTCCCCCTCCTCCACATCAAAAAGTGCTTCTCATATTTACATAGGGGTTTTTTATGATTTTGAAAATACAATGTTAAGGGATTAGAAATAAAGCAACAAAGGACATTATAAATGTCCTTACTGAAATTAATTGATATACAACAAGCATTTCAGTTCTGGTTTCAATCTCACTTGGTGTTTCCTAACTTAAAACACTAATGTGTTTGAAGTTTATTTTTGGTATTTCATTTGAGACTATATTTGAATATAATTTACCCTGGAGATGAGAGTGCTTATGAGTTATATGGTGTTCTTATTAGTCATTTAAATCTACCTTGAATGCCTCTAATGCTTGAGAAGTTAAATTTTAAAATGCAATGTTATCTGCAATTAATTAACTGTTGTTTCTGGTTAGTACATGAACAACATTTCAGAAGTAGCAGATCTTATCAGCTGTCACATAATTGTTATTACACTATTCTATTCTCTTCTTCTGCATGAAGAAAACAACCCATGTGCTTTTTTTTTACCTCCTTGTTTGTTTTCAACTTAAGCAAATGAGTTATTGAGCTAAAATAACCAGATAGCAGAATGAACTACTGGGGCTAAAAGCTGGTTTAACACTTCAACAGATTCTGCTTTAAGGTAATTAGTCAGTGTCTTCCTCCACCTGAGTGGCTCTGCTTCCATCAAAACAGTTGCAATGCATATGCTGCACATACAGGTGTGTTTTAAAATATGTAATAGCAAACTTGAAATTTTATAAGATTTGCTCTAAGTTAATTTCTTTTATGTTGTCTTCTATAAGGAAAATTCAGGCATTACATGGTCTCTCTTTTGTTCTAGAGCTTGTGGACTTTTAAACACAAACCTGTTGCTGTCCTTTATTGGACATAAACATTGGAGTTTATTTTTATGGTCTAACAGGACATTGGTGCTAGCATGAAATTAGCTAGAAAACTTCAGTCTTGCTCTTCTGTTTTAAGAGACAACCACAGTTTTGACAGAGGCTTGGCAAGCTTTATACTCACGAGCATGCTTCTTGGGTTGATATTCTACCGAGGTGTCTGTATGTCTGGCATGAAGCAGTGCTCTTTTGGGCAGTATTAAGTGATTTTCCCCGCGGTGATCAGAGGGTGGGTGCAGACCTAAACCTCCTTGCATGCAGCCTAAGCCCCCTTCACTGCAGCCCTCCACCAGCATTGGTCGTGCCCTGTCCTCTGATCCCCATTCCTCCCTTATCCTTGGCCATGCAGCATGCTGTGATTAAGAAATTGATCTCAATTACTTACTTTTGACAGGAGTGCGTATTTTGGAACATTCTTCTCACCTTGCTAGCACTTTCATCTTGTATAAACAGTTTATCTCTCAGTCGCAGCTCTGTGCAGTCCCTTCTGGGCAACACTTAAGGCAAAGGTTTTGAGACGTGGGTGGTCTGAGTTATGTTCCAAATGAAACTAATACCAATGATACAGAAATATCACTGTTACAAATGTAATTTAATTTCTATGTCAACACCCTAACATGTGTGTTGTTATAATTTAGGATGGTACAACTTCAATTTAAAAAGTAGTAAAGTAATAGTGGTATCCACAAAGTGATCAGATTTTTTTTTTTTTCATTAGAATGAAACTGATTTCTTTATGATATAAAGGGAACTTCTCTGTTTTTTATGCTTATTAAAAGATTGTTTCATATACTTCCAAGGCTGAAAAGACAGTGACAATATATACTTATCAGAAAATTTTGTGATAAGACAAATAATAAAGAAGCTCCCATATTGATAACTTATTAATTTTATTGGTGTTTGGCAGCATGGTTGACCAAACACCTGAGACACTATTTGAACCTGATTTTTGAGATAGAAAGATAATTTAAAAATTTAACACAGTTTCCTGAAATGTCCAGATAATTGTAAGTAATTTTAGATACCCTCTACATGTATATAACATACATATATTTAAGTACATGTGGAAGATTTTAGTGGAAAAGTGTAATGGAAACCATCAGACTTGACATTTGATTCAGTGACACCGAATTTCCACCTTCCCCCTCTCTATTTGCATGTGCTTTTGGTTAAACCTGTAATTATCATGATTACAGATTCCTTCCTACTCACTGCAAACAGCAGAAAGTGCTCATATCCCGTGTGTGACTTTTCCCCCTGTGCAACCCAACGCTTATTTCCTGTGCAGTTATTCTCTGAAAAAGTTTAACAGATTTCTTCATTATCTACTTTTTCCATTTCATCATTTTTTGTATCTGGAAGGACTTGTGAAAGGATGACTTTCTTTTGAGCACATCTCTCTTAGTGCATTCTCCTTTAAAAGGAAGCAAATCGTAGCTGTATAGGGGAAGTGAGAAACAGTGGTGAGTGTGTCACACACTCGTGTCTCGAAGAATCACGCTTCTGTTAGTGATTAAAGGTAACCAGCGGTCAGCCCTTCAGCTGTCCCAAGCAGGCATGGGTAGCAATTACACCCTCTTTATGTTCTTCCTGGCCAGATGAGCAGAGGTAGGTGGTTGTGACAAGAAGCAGGAAAAACGGAAAGAGGTATTTTATTTTCCAAGGAGGGGAAGAGGCCATCAGGTCATTTCATGGTTTAGCAGCCTGCATTGGGTGCAGTCAAGACTCTCAATTTCAGACTGTTGTATTGACTTGAGGTGTCATGTAGGACTTGGGGCTGAGTTCCTCTCTGTGTTTGAGACAAGGGCCCCCTTTATCTTTGGGTTTAGAGAAGTAAAACATTGATCCCATGTTTACAGCTCTGAGGAAATTCATAGTTTTGAGGTATGTGTGCTTTTCTTATGACTGAGTTGCTTTACGGAATTTTAAAATACACCCAAGTAGAGAATATTTAATGAAGGAAAAGGACACCTTTTACAGGTATTACTTTTGTGAATACTGAAGTAAATATATTAGAAAGGCAACAAAAACTTTGATTCTTTCTGTGTTTTGTTCCTCAGTGTTTATTTGTTTGGGAAGTAAGAGATTGCTCACATTTTTAATCTTGGGAGCGACATTTGTGATCTGAGTTAAAAACAAATAGAGCAGAGCAAATTTCTAGGGCACACAAGCATGTTTTCAACTTTGCCACACTGAAACATTTGTTTGTTCTGCAGGGGTTTGGGATAACAGCCCAAAGGCTTCGTGAGATTGAGGACCATAAAAGATGGAACAGGTGGGACTGCCTCGTCTTTCCCTGTAGTAGCTCTTAATGTGCCACTGCTGCATCTTAGGGGCATTTTTGTAAAATACATGCATGCCTAACAAAAGAAAAGTGATGTACACTGTATGTCAATGAGATGGCAATACAATTACTTGTTGTAGATGATGCTGAGCAGTACTGCATCCATCTGCTCCCATTAAATGAAATGAGATGTACTCCATTCTCTTTATGGTTAGATGACAACAGAACACATAACCAGGCGTGTCAGAATTATTGGTTACCAGAGGCATTATTCAGATTATTCCATATTTACTCTTCCACAACTCCATTCTTTTCCAGCTTTCTGTATGCACATCATACCTCCTGAATTCTGCAGTCAAGAGCACATTGTTTTAAAATAGCCCTAAGGTAAATGCCCACAGGCTTTTAGCAGCCATTTAGAAATATAAGTTTTTTGCAAAAAGCATCTTTACAATTCTTTGATATCACTTCAAGTGCAACAACTGGACAGCAAAGAAATGTAATATAAAAAATCTTCCAGAATGATTTTTCATCTAAGTTAATAATTATAAATCTAAAATAATTAAATTATTAATGTGGCTTTGATACCTATGTTGAATAAGGTTCCTCAACTCTGTGCCATATAATATTTATTACTTCTAGCTACTGTTCAGTTTCTGATCCAGCAAATTTAGTTGCCGAAGCAACTAAAGATTTGGAGCCCTACCACTAATGTAAAATCACAAATTAATGTGCTCTGAAAATAAGAGTATGCCTGGTTTTAAATTGATGTAGCATAGATACACCTTCAAAGGTTTTTATTTCAGATAAACTTTCAATGAGATTTCAAGCAATCTTTAAACCGTGTTCCTAATTTTTTTCTGATTGCAGGTCAATGTACCTCACAGTATTGGTTGGTGCTTTGCACATAGGGTGCTATGTCGAGGAGTGAAGAGCTGCAAAATTGTTTATGAAAAATGATGTAATTCTTAATTTCTTTACCCATCTCTACATGCCTTCGCAGTCTTGTGCTGTCTTTAAAGTAGCAGTTTTTCTTTAATGTGACTGATTTAGACTGTAGTAAATGAGCAAAATACTTTCGCTGGCCTGTGAAGTGCTATGGAGATGGTACTGAAAGCACAAAATCTGAAGAGTCACTTTACCTCGCTTCACTCTGCAAACTGTTAATGGGGATGATTCTTCACTGGGGTTTGTAAGTGTGAGCAGAAGATGAACTTGTTTTATTTCTATTGGAAGATACATTAATTTTCAATTTTTCAATTTTCACTTTCGAATTCTCAATTTTTCAAGAGCCCCTGAATGTAAGTTATCTAAAATATATTCCAAAATTTAATATCTCCCATGAAAATTTGTGTTTAAAAATCCTATAAAAAATGAAATATAAAATGAAAGAGTGTAAGTTTAAGCATACAGCTTAGTTACTGCAAAGGGACCTAATTTAATCTGTTTCTGATCAATGTAAATTGGATCTGCTTCTAATTCAATGCAAATTGAATCCCATATTACTAGACTTCTGTTGTTAACTACTCATTATGGAAAACTAGTTCCTTCTTTGGAACCTTAAAAATTGTTAAATATCTTCATGTGATAGCCTTTAATTTTATGATGCTGTACCTCTAAAGTCATGCTGGTGCCAGTGTGGTGAAGCCATTTCTTAGAACAGGAAGCATTAGAAAATTGTGATGAAGAAAAAAACCTCTGGGTTTTTAGCTATTGTGCACAAATGCTATGAAAGTAGACTCTTTTACCTACCACTTTCGGGTCCAAGTTGTTCATAGTGAGTTCAGATTTATCATTTATACATTTTTTACTCTTGGTGTGTTTACTACAAATTCCTGTATTCTCTGTTCCATTGCAGATTTTAAGATTTAAATCTATTATGCCTGTGATTTCTCTTTGTGGAGAGGCTGGAAAAGAAACTGAATATAGTATGCTGTATATTTTAAATATTTTTGTGCTGCAAATTCAAGGTCCCAGCTGAACTCTCTGTAGTACTGAAAATCCTGTAAAAGACTTCATTAGCGCTCACAGCGGTGAGATTATGCAGACAACCATTTTCAATGACTGGTTAGAGACAATTACTTACTCTAAGTTACTGGTCTGTAAAACAGCCCTGAATAAAAGGAAATTGTTTTAGAAATAGACTGTAGATGGAAGAACCAGGCATTTGAAGACCTGTAACCCATTTGTATAGATAGAGAAGACAAAACAACCTCTCCTAGATTTGGTACAGTATTTAAAGCCTTTAGAGGCTGGTAACTGTAGGCCAAGATCAAACATGGAAAATTAACTACAAAATGCAGTTACCCCTTCATGTCCAAGGAATATTTTTCCCTATGAAAACAGCTCCAACTTCAGATCAGACAAAGTGTATTGCTGCTTCATACACAAACCACCTTTCAAATTGTCCTTGAATAATGCAAATATCCCAGGTGCGGGTTGCTCAGAGACATTGTTGAAGAAGAACCATGGCCAAAATTATACTTCTTTAAAGAATATTTTATGCCTTAGACAAACAAAAATGATCCTGGTAATTCCCCCAGGACTGACTTTATTACACACTCTTCAGTGTCTTGATGAGGAGCAGAGTTCACATAGGAGTTTGTAGGAGGTAGACCTGCTGTTGTATCAAATGCCACAAAAACCAGCTAATCTTCTGTCAAAAGCCAATTCCCACAAAGGTCTCTTTCTTCACATTCAGAAACATCTTAAAATGTGTTTAAATTCCCTCTTGGATCATTCCAGGCATTTTTAGGTTGCAGGTACAGGAAGTCCCAGAGAGACTGGGTGTGGCTTCTTTGCACAGGAGGCTTTGGGGAGCACATTCTCCACAAACCTTTGAAACTGTAGTGAAATAAAGTAAGTGGTATAAGAAAATACTGGGTAGGAGGTGGAAGGTCAGTGAGTATCTAAGAAGATGAAGACTATTCAACAATGAAAGATAACTTCAAAGGGTACATGAGGATGAGAGGTACACAAAAAGTAAGAAAAATAAAACTGGTTCTAAGTGCAGTTAAAGAAAAAAAAATAACCAGCTCTTCAGGCTTTTTCTCAAAGATGTGAAAAATAATATTTCATTTGATTTAGGAGGTGAACAACCTGTGAAGATACTGGCAATACCAGGATGATGAAGGAGGAGACTGAATACAGTAACTTGCCTCTGAGTCCACAATGAGCTGGTGAACAGGACTTGAAGCTGTAAGGGCAACAGGAGATGAAGAAGATTTAGAGAATGAATTTGTGCCAGGCAGAGAAATCTTGCACAATTGGCTGAGAAATCAAACTATATGTAATACGATCATGGAATTGGAAAGAAGAGATTGTGGCTGCGTTCTAGGATCACATTTGAGACTGAAAATGATGAGAAGAGCAGCTTTTTCTGGTTTTAAGGCAGTCAAGTATGTAGCCTTAATCATTAACAAACATTATACTTGATGGGAGAGTGTACCTTTAAAAAAATGTCAGAAGTTCAGGCATAACAGGACTCAAATAGTGAAAGCTTTAAAAAATCAATTATAAAAGAAAAAAAACCCTGAAAACTTCAAACTCGGAAAAAACTGAGGGGCCCACGCAAGGTTTTGTGGTCCCTGCTGGGCATAGTTTTAATAAGTCATGAGCAGGGAAAGGCAGACACAGTGGTGAATTCAGGGAGAGGACACTTGGGGTTTAATTTAAAATTTCTTTTGAGGTGAAAGTTCTGGCTGAGGTGAGAGGTTCCTTCCCAGCTGGCAACCACATGTGGGCAGGATCTGCTGTCCATGGGAGCAAGCATGTGTCACAGGCCTCCTGTAACTGTGATTTACTAGCTCTTGCTCCATTGAAAACATGAGATCTGGTTTTGGTTTGGCTCGAGACACAGGATTTTAATAACTCCAGTGGCAAACTTGTCAGAATGTAATATGATCCTTTCAAAAATCTGCTTGATTTTATTTATCTGTTATTTTTAAGGCTGCTCTTGTTAATTTGAGTTTGCATTTATGACAGCCCATTTCATTTGTACTCTAAGATGATAGGTATGTACATGATTTCTGTTTGCTATATTATTGATAGATTTCTCTTTTCTCCTCTTGTTATTTTCCTCCCTAAATTAAGCATTGGACTACAGACCTTCAGATGCCACTGAATAATTTTTTGTTTGTCCCTTGGGCACTTCTCGTTTTCCTATGTTTCCCTGGAATTTGTTGACATCTGGAAGTAGTATCCTCACTTGAGACTGGCTCAGGAGAAGGAGGCTAACCTTCTTTGCTCCTAATAAAGTCACCACCATTTTCATACAGCTCTTATAGGCTGCTTGGCTTTAAGTTTTAAGATGGTCAAAAAGTCCACAATGAGAGATAAATCAGACTCTCCTGTCTTGCTTCCAGGTTTGAAGGATTTTATCCCATGACTGAATAATAGAAAAGAATTCAAAATTGTTCCAGACAAATTCAAAGCAATTTATTTCCTCACAGTTCCTGGCCATGATTCAGTCCTTTTGGAGTTACTATACAGTAGCTCTGACAGAGCAGTCATGACTTTGGAAAGTCTGCAAGTTTCCATGGCATGCACACACAGAGTCAGCACCACAGTTCTGAAAATGTTTGCTTTACTGTGCACCCACACACAAATGTCCTTAAGTCTTTGGATCTACTGTTCATATGCAATGCAGTAGGTCATCATGTTCTCCATATTGGAATTCCTTGAAGGAAATAGAGCAGTTCTAATTTAATTTTTCTAGATAGATAGCCTGTCTCCTCCTCTCTTGAGCCATAAGGATCCAAAGGGCTTTTCAGCAATCAGAGCTGACTGTTGAAGGCAGCCAGGGACACTGCAAACAAATGCAAATGTCTCTAGCATGAGTAATGCACTTCGTGTAGGACTGTCCTCCTTGGCAAAGTGGCCACATGTGGGGTGACTTAGACACTGTAAAATCACAAGTGAGAGAAGACAGCTGCAGTATTTATTTCAGGGTAACAGGACAAGATCTATTTTGCACCTTCACCCGTGATTCGTCTCAGGTAAAACTGATAGTTAGCCAACAGGAGCTGAACAAATGTTGTCAAAACATTTAATCCTCTGCTCTATCACTATTAAAATGTCTCAGCATTATCAGCTTCATTCTTTTTCCTTTCATGCCATTTTCACAGCAAATAATAGGACAGTGTTGATATTCTCTGCTTTCCTCATTCTAACAGAATGATTAAATACAAGTGAGCAAATGTTTCCTCTTCAAACTCAGAAGCACAGTTTTACTTTTTGTAACACTGGTGGCAGATCATTCTGAAATTTCTGATGAGTCTGAAATTGAGATACAATTAACTTTCTTCTACCCTTTTATGCAGCAGTATGGGTAATGATCAATTAAAATGTGAATTTTGAACCATCAGTTATAAAAGCTTAGGGTCCCATTTTTTGGTATGTGAAAAAAAAAATAGCACAATCTATTTGATATTGTCTTCCATATTATTTTTGTTTTCTTTCTCCCCCCTCCCTGGCCATTGTTAGACCTGGCATTTAGGGGTTTTCCCCTGTGCTAGCATCAGATTACATTGTCATTGTCTTATTATTCTTATCTTCTTCAGCCATCTTGTAATAGTTCTCCCTAGTTTGCAGAAATTTGACTGGCAAGGACTTTTGCCTCAGTATTTGGAAAAAAAAAAAAAAAAAAGAAGAAGAAAATAAACTACCAAAGCAATTTCTGGGCCTGTCATGCAACATTTTTGCACTAGATGTCACTATTATCCTTCTTCAGATAATGGTGGTCATATGAATGCACTACAACCTCATGCTCAAAGGCTCTTAAAAGTCTGCTTCGCCTGAGAAGGTGTGACTAGGAAAGGATTTAACAGCATGGTGCTTCCTGAAAGTACTCTTGTTTTGGTTTTAGTCTAAGCTACTGTTCCTGAATACAGAATGGAAAACATTTCTTCTCTTTACAGCCGAAGACAGGCTAATTGCTGTGGAGGTGAATGCTCTTCAAACAATTTCAGTGCAAATGCTTTTTAGCCTACAAAAGCTGATTTTTAGCAGTGAATGATACTGAGAAATTATATATCAATTGCCATATTGACTAATAAAAAAGTAGAAGCTCAACTTAATCTCTCTGCTTTTTAAAAGAAAATGCAAAAGATGTGCAAAGCCATTATACTGACTGAAACCAGTAATATTCAAGCAGATGAATATTCATACCTGGCTTCCTCTTTGACTTATCTTCTACATGAAGGAGTAAAAAACATGGTCAATCCAGGATGGACATTACTTCTATTATCTGAGAAACATTATTAGATTTGTATGATACACAGTAACTGACAAGATTAATTAGGTTTAAGGTTGAAGAGTCTTGAAAAAGAGAATTTCAAGCACGTAAACCAAGCTGCCTTTGACTGACTTTTGCTCTCTTTGGGTTCTCCTCAATTGGAGGTGCACACCACCACTTTAGAGTATTTAAAACCCATTCAAACATCCTCCTCTCTTTCTCTCTTTCTTTCTTTCCAGCCTGTTGGACAAGTAGGTCAAATGGCATATCAGTTCTGTGAGTGGGTGCTGAATGATCTCTTTTCTTTTCAACAGGAAGACATCAACTCATTTTGGCATGCCAAAGGAAACGAGATAAACTGGGACTAGCTAGATGTTGCAATAGAAAGTAGTTGCAGGCTGAATTTTGGAGCTACAGGTGTAGCTACATCAGACAGGCTTTGCTGTCTAAAATTCCTGACACTCCAGGATGTACAGCAGAGGCCTCACAGATTGAACCTCCAGCAGGGAGCTTACCTTGCCTTATCAGCAGGTGTATCCCATATGTGTGTGAGAGAAAGTATTTAATGAAAGCAAGATGCCAACTTTCCAGCAAGGTCAGAAATAGCATTTCAGTTTATCCTGTCTTTTCAGTTTATATGCTACGCTGACAGAAAATCAGGGAGAACAAGTAGTCCACATGCTGCTTGGAGCAAAGCTACCCCCAAACAACTATTCAGATTTCTTACGTGCTCGAAATCCTGCATATGAAAGTTGTCATTGTCTATATGCCTTACATGACAATCTCTAATCATCTTTTCTGTCTGGTTCAGATTTACCTGAAGCCTTTGCATCTGCTGCTTCATTAGCATTCATATGTGAACTGCATTTTTAACTACTGCTAGACTTCTCCTGTAAATTCCTTTTTCCTTCCTAGTTCAGCAGTTCATATGCAAAGAAAACTAATATCCTGTGTTGTTAGGTAGATATCCAAAATTAATATTTAAAAAGAGAACATAATCCCACTGAATTATTTCATAGTAATTCAATTGTTCCATTTTAAAGAAAATAAAGCAGATTGTACATAGAAGAAATTAATAAGGCAAGAAATATTTATTTGCTTGTCTAAACATTCAGGGAGTCTTGTCTTGTTGTCATCTGAACAAAGGCATGGGCATTTTTAGCTTTGCTATTTTCTTATTGTAAAATCAGCCAGGAAAATACAAAGACATTATCTCTTCTACCTGTCAGATAACTGAATTTGCAATACCCTTGAATCTTATCACCAGGCAATGTAAGCTTTTCTTCAGCTAAAAAACCCCACTTATTATAAAAATTATCGAAAGCATTATACTTAATTATGCTTGACTTTGTATCAATTGGAATTACTTCTACAGTTAAGGTTTCATGATATAGACTTTTAAGAACATTTTCCATCCTTCTGTGGAGTGTACAGCAGAGTAACTGCATTCCTAGTGAGAAATAGACACTTTTCCTACAGGTGTTATGCCATCCTAGCAATTATCCTGAACAAAATCAGGCTGCAGAGAATTAAACTCTGTCTCCTCCTTATGTGAATTCTGAGCTGCATGTCTGAACCATTAGAAAAAGACAAATCTTTCCAGGCAGACAGTCTATTATTCAGCTAGCTGAGTGCACAGGCTAGAGCCAGAGGGCAAACTTTCACTTGACTAGGTCACTTATTTCATCTTTACCATATGCAGTGTTTACATAAGGAGGAGGATTTTTAAAATGACTCACAAATCTCCTAGCTCAGTTGGCATGTAAGTGATTTCAATTCCAACTGCTCCAGCAGTATGAAAATCCATAACTAACTGCAGCAAGTTTACAGCTCCAATATTCTGCGAGAGAGGGAACCTTTTTGTTGATGGTTTTGCCTCTGTTTTTAGACAGTTTGATTTTCTCTTTTTTTTTTTTTTTTTTAAATTTTATAGACTGCTAAGTCCATAACAATCTTGCAAATAGTGTAAAGATATGGAGATTTGAAGGTTTATTTTTTACCCAAATATCATAAAAGAGAGGTGTCCTTCTTTATTAAGTCCTTTCTTGCCCCATCTTTGCTGAGGGAAACAAGTTCATGCTGCTGTAGACTGTGTATACCCTTGTATATATTTATTCTTTCCTTATGCTCTGATATCAGATGGCTTTTGCAACAAGCAATTGAAGGAGTTCAATATTCTTGATGGTATTTAAAACAAACCAAAAACCACAGCAAAGCAAAGAACATGCTGCTGAATATTACTGATGAAGGTAAGTAAATGTGTTGCTCATTACAGTAAAATTATTTCCATATTGTATTATGAAGGTCTTTCTCAAAAGATAAGTTGCCAAAACTCTAACTGAAATTCTTCTAAAGGAGAAAATAATAGTATTTTCCTATCAGCTTACAGTATACTTGTAGTCCAGGGCTGCTTTTGCATTATTGTAGAATTTAAAATATCCCTTAGGAAGCTATTGGGTAAAATTATGTCTGCTATGAAGAAATGCTGACTAAATTATGTACATACAAACATAAATATATCTCTCTATATATACATGCACAATTTTTCCTTCAAGTAAACTAAATTTCCATGTGAAGTTAAGAAGATTTAGTTTTTAGATGCAGTCTCCTTGGGTTCTTAGGTTGGATGGTTTCAGATATAAGAATACAACAATCCTCATGATTTATTAAAAGCTATGTCCATGGGTGCTCTTCATAAGATTGATAAAATAATGGGGCCGCTATCTGGAGGGAGATAACAGGAATATAGGTGATTTTGGAGAGTTATGATCATTAGCAGTCATCTTGCAATGGTTCTTCAACCACAACATACACATACAACATTCCTGTTTGCTTTTGTAGATAGAAAGTAGCCACTGAGGAACCCAGTGAAACATATGGATAGAGATAAGTACCTTGCCAAATAATCACTGTTCAAGTGTGCAGCTCCTGGCATGCTACGTGGCTAGCTGAGAGAAACACAAGACACTGCTGGACATGACATGAGAAACTGCTGAGCATAAATAACAGAACAAGAGACTCACAAAATTGCATGTAGGACGTTGAGGAAGGACAAGATTCCACAATTAGTTAAGTGGAAGTGATATGAGAGACTGCCACACTCCACACACAACTTTAGAGGAGTATTGGGGACACTTTGGAGACTTCACTCTTGCAAGGCCAAACACACCCTGGTGTAACTGCTTAAGGCTGAGGTGACCTAGAGAGGGTTTAAGGTTGATAAAACCTTAACCCAGCACAGAGTTCTGGAGCAGCAGGTGGATAAAAGAAGCTAAGTGCCAGTACGATGAGCAGCATGCTTACCAGGCTGAGCCAATTGCCTCATTACTGAGGGCTTTCCTTCTTGCTATTGTCCTATTATTTTTCACTCTCTATACTTTTATGTGTAAGAAACATTGAAGAGATCTAAGTGCTGGAAACTGGAAAAGGGGCCACAGGTGCCTTTAGATTGTGTGTGTGTCTGTGTGTGTGTGTCTATGTGTGCTGCTTTTGGCTGGGGCAGAGTTAATTTTATTGATGGTTGCTGGTAGGGGGGTGTGTTTTGGATTTGTGCTGAGCAGAGTTGATAACAGATATTTTGTTTTTTTTATTGCTGAGTAGGGCTTGCACAGAGCTAAGGCCATTTCTGCTTCTCATAGGCCATGCTGGTGAGGAAGGTGGGTGTGCATAGGAGCTTGGGAAGAAACACAGCCAGGACAGGTGATCCCAGCTCACCAAAGGGACATTCCCACAACAAATGACATCATACTCAGGATAGAAAGAAGGGGGAGAAGGAGGAAGAGGAGGATATTTGGGGTGATAATGCTTGTCTTCTCAAGAAACCATTAAATGTGATGGGACCCTGCTCTTCTGGGGTTGGCTGAACATGTGCCTGCCCATGGGAAGCAGTGAATTCATTCTTTGCTTTTGCTTTTCTTTAGTATGCAGCTTTTGCTTTCCCTGTTAAACTGTCTTAATCTCAGCCCATGAATTTTCTTCCTTTTACCCTTATGTTCTCTCCCTGATCTCACTGGTGTGGGAGTGAGCGAGTGGCTGTGTGGGGCTTGGCTGTTGGCTGGGGTTAAACCATGATATCCAGTGAAGGCCAGCCCTCTGTCTGGGTGTAATTTATGTGTAATTCCCTAGGGAGCTTCATACCAGACTGGGTGAGCGAGTAGAAGCAACCTGCACCCGGAAAATCCCAAGTTCTGAGCTGGTGACAAGGGATGGGGCCCAGTGGTTAGGCATGGTAGGGGGTTACATGAAAGCTAGAGAGAGACTTTATAAGGGCATGTAGTGATAGGACAAGGGGCAATGGTTTTTAAGTTCTTTAATGGTTTGAAATTCTTTAATTTCATTATTAGAAGGAATTTAAGTCTTTATTATCCATAAAATAATGTTAGTCATGGATCTAGAGTGAAGCTGGAGAGGTGATACAAGCCTTGGCTATTTGTGCTTACATTGTCTGTAAGACTGGTTTTTATGTGGGTGCTGGAAAAGGCTCTGTGATAGCCTGTGTGAGAAAATGGCAGTGTTGAGACTGTCTGCATCTTGCTGCTTGGTCAGACCTGCCTGTGGGAAGAGCAGCAACTGCACCTGTCAGGCTGGGATAGAAGAAACCTCCTGGCTTTGAGAGTACATAGGCCCTAGCTCTGGTGGGTTGAGAAGGAGGGATGCCCAAGTTCCTAAAGTGCATTTGATTCAGTCACTTCCTAGCAGTCATGAAGTTTAACTTCAGATTTATGTTGACTACATCCTTACCGGGATTAGCAACAAGAGACAAATTTCAAGAAGCCCTTGTCATACTTATGAGGACTGAATAGATGTGCCTGGAAAGATAGAGTTCTCTCCCTGGATACACAATATTTTTGATGCAGCTTTACAAGAACTTCATGAACCCAGAAAAAAAAAATAAATATTTGTTTTCATTTCATTGTGGAGGGAAGATCTCTATGCCTAAATTATAAGTCTACCAGAAATGGTAGAAGCACAGCAAAAAACACTGCTGTTTCATATTTGAACAGCTTCTTTGGCATTTGATGATATATGTTTTGTTCTCTTGTTCTTTTTTATCTGGGTAACAGATATTTATTGCCTTTATCAGGATCCATCTGCACAAGAAGGAAAGATTATCAGTAAATGGCAGGAAGGAAGTCTACAGCTTTTAGATACATAAGCCTGGGGATCTGAAATTGCTTTCAAAGAAAATAAAAGGAAAATGGGACCCAGGAACATGTCAGAGCCCAGATTTCTCTTTAGCGGTCCCTTTTTTTGCTTTTTTTCCCATAATGTTTCACATCTATCATTAAGGAATTTTTTACAAACTCATGCCTATGGCAGAAGACTGGGGAGAAGAAAGGGGTGTTATATTACAGAACATATGCAGAGTATATGAAAAATTGAAATTATAAGATAGCGCATTTCTTTTTTGTACCTCAAGTAAGTAAATGTGCAGAAAATGGAAAATTCAGAGCAAACAGTGGGGGGGTTTTTTGGGGTTTTTTTTTTGTTTTTTTGTTTTGTTTTTTAATAAACCAAGTTACATCTTGTTTTCATTTGCATATGTTGTATTGGGGTTTACATTTCAGGACAATGATGGCAAATTACTTGATGTAGGAAGGGAATAGAGTGCATAATAAAGGGATCTGTACAGGCTGAATCCATGAGCCATCATATGAGGTTCAACAGTGCCAGTTCCAGGTCCTGCCCTTGGGTCACACAAAACCAAGCAGTACTACAGGCTTGGACAAGAGAGGCTGGAAATCTGCCCAGCAGGAAAGGATCTGGGAGTGCTGGTCAACAGCAGCAGATGCCACTGGCCTTCTTGCCCACCTGGGCACGCTGCCACCTCACATCTAGCTGGCTGCTGACCAGCACCCACAGGTCCCATTCTGCTCTCAAGCCACTCCACTCCAGGGCTGCAGCAGCGCAGGCAGGTTTTGAAAAACAGCAATCCTTTCTTACACCTGCTGCTTGCCTTCAAGAACTGCTCTTAAATGGCTTTGTAACAACGTCTGTTACACAGCTGTGACACTGGGGATGTTTTCCTCATCTTGCTGCTTATCCATCCAGAAGTTCTGCCTCTCTTAGGCACAGAGGCAGTGCACACAAAAAGGAATGAACTCAGCTGTGTCCTGGTAAGATTGGCCATTTCTATGTGGTTTTCCTGTGTAACTCCTGCAGTCTCTTATCTGTAAGAAGAAAGGGTGTTGTGTCAATTCCACATATACAGCACAAATTGGCTAAAGTCTAAAAGCTGCAATTCAGTGGCCTGCTTCCCTGAGTAATCATTTATGTTCTACAGTTAAAATGGCAAAAATCTTGTTGGCTCACAAGGACTTGAGGGCTCAGGGATTGAAGTTGTCTCTACCATAATAGCAGGAAATAGGTTTGTGGCAGAGAGGCCTCACAGAAACAGCTGTGTGCTAAATTAGAAAAAATCAGTACCTACTTTGAATACATACCAACAGCTAATCAGGCAGGAATTCATGAACTACCTGAAAGCTCTGCAAGTGTAGCTATGAGACTTCGTGTGGCAAATGCATAAACAAGATCCAGCGTATCGTGACTTGAAGGCTTCTTCTACCTTAATGTTGTCTCACAGGATGTCCAACTGTATATGTAAGGGTCTTTCACTGCTTGCCTAAGATTTCCCTCTGCTTTTTTTTTACTGCATCTAATCCATATTTTAAATTCTAACCGCCTGCCTTTAGAGTTCCCTAAGAGTTTTAATAATTCAGTGCCGAGCTGTGGGAAGTAGAAAGATGTAATTGAAAGTTCTGAATCACCTGCTGCAGGAGGCGCAGGGCCTGTGCTTGGTTAATTGTCAAAGCACTAATTGATGATGGTAATATTGTCTAAGCACAATTCAGCCTGGGGGAGGAGGCAGTGGCTCAAAATGGAACTGTGTACCTTTTGCCTATTACACTGCTAAACTCTTTTTTAAGCTTGTGCATGATGTAGAGGAAAGGAGGAGTCTCAAAGAGACACAGTATTTTCCTTAATAGGTATCAAAACCAGGGAGCTAAGAATTTAAAAACAATAAAATCCTGGGCTGTATGCTTTAAACTTTTCAGAGAGTCTGCTCTCTGAAAATTACTCACATTGAAGATGGGTGAAGATGAATTGCTAACATGCAATTCCCACAATGTTGAACATATAATCTTGTAGCAAGAACACTTAGCTGAGTTAAGGAATGTTCTTGTTTATTTGCAGAAATAGCAGTGGCACACAGCAAGGAGATAGATTTTCTCATGCAGAAACTTTCTCTTCTTTTGACATCAAATAGAGTCACAAAAAAACCGTTTTCCTTGCAGCAGAAGTGTTCAGTGCAAACAAGAGCTTTCTCTTTCATCAGTGTCAAACATATCGTAGCAACAGCCTTTACTCTCCACTTGTAAATTTTTTAAAAGCTACCCTTAAACCTTGACCTATGATGTGTCTCCTACACTGGAGATATGTCATAAATAGGCACAAAGCTGCTTCATTATAATCCTTAAAATTCCCCTCTACTCCCAGAAAACCTTGAACAAAATATAGTTCCTGCTATAGAAGGATGATTGTTAATCCTGGTCAGTAGATTTCCATTTCTATTTAATCCAGGAATCATTTCTTTGTCTAACCAGGAAAGAGAAAGTTTGTTTTTTGAAATTTCCACTATTTTTCACAGTATCTACCTGTTACCTATTGTCTATCTGGTTGTGGAGTCCTTGCACCAGAGATTTTTTTTTCTATTTTATGTTTGCATAGACTCTAGCACATTAGTGGGTTGGTTCTTGACAAAGAAATTTATTCATAGAGACAATATAAGTGGAAAATAACAAAATTAGTATGTTGCTTTATTTTGCCGTTCTCTATTAATTGTGACACATAATCTTTAAGACCCTTTCTTCTGTCTTGCAGGCCTGAGTGCCCAAAGAAAAACTGTTTTGCTATTAAATACTGAATTAAAGAAAGCATTATGTACCTCAGCCTTTTTCTCTTCTTGTCACTATGTTTCTCTGGCATCCAGTAAAGGATGGAAATTCTCTTTATTCATAGAAACATTTTTTGTTGTCTTTCACAGCAGTAGTCAGGTAAGTTTCTAGCTGATCTTTGGCCCTTTTAATTTTTTAACCTGCATAACCTCACAAACATCCTTGGAGTTCTAAGTTTCCTACCTCTTTTTCCAAAGGAAATAAACTCTCCTTTTTTTGAAACTTGACGTTTCAGAGGAAAATTTAAACATAAATGCATTGTTCTGCTTTTTGTACTTCTGTTTTACAGAATCTTAAAATGGATTTTATTAAGTCCCTGGATTTATCCAGAGAACTAGAGAAGGTAAATATTAGCCAGACTATACCATCTTGCTGATTTTCCCAGCATACTTGTGCTGTGTCAGTGGTAAGAAAGGTGCCAGAGGATCCCTTGTCTTACTAATGCTTTGGTTTTTGCACCATAAATACAGCTTGTTCAGTGAAGTTGTTCTAGTCCTGAAACAACTCATTCCTGAAGAAGGAATGCATTAATAAAAATAAAAAAAAATAGTTATTACTGCACAGCCAGGTATGGCAGCTGAGCATTCGGACTACATTATGCCTGTTACCTATCATGAGACATCACCAAGAAAGCACCAAGTTAAAGCAGCAAGAGGGAATGTGTCACACTGACGCGTCCCTACAATTTCCATCGCAGCTGCCCGCGAGCATTGGCAGGTGCTGAACGGAGTTAAGCTGAGAGCAGCGCCAGGACTGGGGAAGAGGTGCTGGGTTTGGGCTAGCAAAAGAAAGGAGCATCACTGTTGCAGAGCTGGAGTGTTAAAACTGATTCAGGTGAGCTCTCAGCACAACTCTCTTCAACTGCGCCAGGCGGAACACAGTCAGTAATATAAAAGCTCTGAAGTGTCAGCCTTTGGTGTTCAGGAGACAGACTCCCCTTTCAAGTGGAAGTACAGAACACAGGTTGGGTGGTAGAACATGCAAAACCTAGTACTCTGAGAGTGGTGATGACAGCTATTAAGCGGAATGAACATTGTCGAACAGTAAAATATTACATACATATTTTGGATTTTACAAAATCTTAGAATGCAGAGTTGACATAGCATTGATATTTTTATTTATATCTATAAGAAGGAATTCTGTCCTGAATGATATCAACAACTAAACCAGAATGTCTTGGTATTATATAATATATCTATATCTAGATGTATATATATACACATGCAAATTTTAATGGAATTTTCTATTTTGTATAAACTATGCATAGTTGGAATGTTTGCCCTAAGGAATTGCTTTTTTATTACTAAAGAATTTTATTTTTTTCAAATACACATAAATGTGAAGTAAT
Source organism: Regulus satrapa (assembly GCA_013396955.1). NCBI lineage: Eukaryota > Metazoa > Chordata > Aves > Passeriformes > Regulidae > Regulus > Regulus satrapa. The sequence continues at coordinate 872,394 of VWZN01013899.1, forward strand.
TTCATGGTAATTGTAGACCATTGAAAGTTTAATTCTACAATACATGCTCCAGAGAGATTATTTGTGCTGCTTTATCAGGGTCACCCCAGAATCTTGAATTGTTATATTAGCATGGCTTTAAATGTAATTTTCCACTTGCTGCTAGGATCAGTTTGAAAGATTCAGTCTTGTTTCTTTGTCTTATTATTTTGTGAGCAGTTGAATGTCAAGCATCTCCTGGTGTCACTAACAGGAGGTGCTCTCTTAAGTTAGTGAGAAAAGTAATGACCCCGTAAATCAATTTATGTCTGAGTATGTACTGCTGTGTATTCATGCTGCTACCTGATTGATTCTGGTTGTGAAAGTCACTGGAGAAAATACTTAGCTGTCATTACACATTGACAAGAACAACTGCCATAAACACAAACACCCCCGAAGCCCCCAGACAGTTTTCAGAAAGCTCCTCATCCTTTAAAGGTAAAGCATTGCATTTTTAATACTGCAATACATAAAGGGATGTATTTTAAAATGCTTCAAAGCAGCATTGTCTCCAAACTAACATGAAAGCAAACACAGAGGTAATTTAATATGTGTGAAGATATTTGATGGTTAAAAGGTATCACTTAGAAGAGCACATCAGCATTTTTTGGGAACAATCAGCATCAACATTCATAGGGCATAAAATGTTTCTCCTTAAAAAAAAAAAAAAGAAAACAAAACAAAAAAAAACCCAAAAAACAAAACCACAAAATTATGAATTCAACGTTCCTGACATTAAGAACAGCAGACAAGACATTCAGTAGAGGGCAAAAGGACAGAAATTGTGCATAGGGGTTTTTTTTAAGCACTGAAAACATAGATAACACAGAGGGCTGATAAGAGTCTGAATAGCATGGTAAAAATCATTTTGATTACTGAAAACCATGGCACAAATTACCTTGATTAAGAGATTATCAACAGCTTCAGCAAAGACATAAAGAGGAGGAAAATTCTTGTGATGATATTAAGACTCTCAGTTATCTGTGGATCTACAAGGCTGAGGAAAAATAGTGTTTAATCTAGGAAGGAAGAAATAAGTTTTAATGCAAACTACACTTGTGCCCTTTCATGATGAGGAGCTGGAAGGCAAGATGGGAGAAAATGTTTGGTGGATGGACCTGTCTTCTGGGTGTTGCACTAGGTTGGAGATGCCTGGAGACTTGTTGAAGTCTGTAAGGGATGAAGGAGAAGACACAGCACAAGTTGTTCTGCCTTTAATGGTGTGGTGCTCCCAGAGTAGGCACAGAAATACTTCTTGTTTCTGCATGCATCTTAGGATGGACTGGTGGAGCCAGCAGGGGCTGGAGCTTTTACATCTTTGCTCTAGAGGGCTAACTGGTTCAGTAATTTTTCAAGACTTCCTTTCAATCCCCTGGTGCTGAAGGAGACTTTTTGCCAACAGAGCCTCCACAAGCCATAGAATCTTTTGAGAGCCACCACAGTGGCATGTCTGCTTTTGGGTCATAAGGAAAAAGTTTGGGCTTTTAGCTGTTTCTAGAGTTGAGTAGCATGACTTTTAAAAGAGATTTGGTGCAATATCCTGTAAATAGCTCCTAACTATGTTGAATGGAAAGAATTAAAGCACTAATGCAAGTATTTTTGCTTTATTTATTTGCCAGTTATAAAGATTAAGAATTAAGGGGAAGAATAAAACTTTCTTTAAAAAAAAAAAAAAAAAGGCCTTTTTTTATTTTTCCTGTCATTTTGAAGTTAATATTTTAAAATAAGTAGATTTTTTTTTTTTCTAGGAGGACAGTGAACTAAAGAAGGGACTAACACTAATCATCCAGATGTCTGTTGCCACTGAAAAGCCACTTTTTCTTTGGAAAAGCCATAATCCCAGAAGGGTTAATATGAAATGATGAAAAGTAATGGAAAGAGTCTATACATTTGGATTTCTTCATATGGGGACCTCATTTAATGAATATTAAGGACACTAAATGAAAATTAAGGTATCTATGAATCAGGATTGTTGCATACCTTGCAACATGAATTATAATATCAGAAAGGCCTTAAAGATGTGAAATAATTTCTAATTCACTGATACTAAGATAGTGACATAACAGCCCTAAAAAGAAAGGCAGAAGGTGTAAAGTAAACAGGTGACTTTTTTCTCTGATTATAGCGATATAAATCCCAGCTATCTTTAGAATAAAAGTTGAACATTTTCTTTGTTTTGTTAAAATTGTTTCCAAAGCACACAGGAAGGCATTGAGCTTTGAAAGATACTTGCATTTAGAAGCTACAAACTCAGTGGAGTTGATCACGGCATGAACTATCTACCTTATAAAGAGATCTCTGATGGTGTTTGGTTCTTGAAAGCAAATTAATTTGTTGAAAGCTTCAGCTGAAGAAATTCCGACTCGAAAGAAGGTGCAAGTTGCAATGGTAATATTATTTTGTTTATCACCTTACCTAGAAAAGTATTGTTCTGTCAATAATATCTTGGATTAGTGGAGTAAAAGAGTACAACTCAAGAGTGCTATAGCTCAAAACAGTATTTAAGAGTGTAGATCTCATTTGATTTTGTTTTGCTGCGTGGCACATGAAGTGCAGGTTAGATGAGATGGTTTTCATTCTCCTCTTTAGTTTTAACATTTCTGACTTTATAAAAGGTGGCCAGACTGGCAGCCCTGGAGCATGAGCATTTCCTTTTGTTTGCACATCAGGGACAACACAATGAGCTCCAGTGCACACATCCTTCATAATAAACCCAAATACTTCCTGTAGGGTCCAATTCCATAGAAAAGAGAGTGATTTCTTGAGATGCATCCATCCTGCAGGGGGACAAAAAGGTGGAGGCATGCCAAGCAAATCTGGAATACTGTCTATCTGTGAAAGGGAATAATTTTACTAGGATTTAGACAGAGAACTAATTCATATAGCCATTAATAGTCCACAGATGGTAATTACTACTGGCTACTAGAAGCTAGGTCAGATTTGAGCTCAATGACCCAGAGCTAAAATGCTCCATATGCCATTACCATGCTGTCTGGTATGCTCACTAGTGGTGACCCTCCCACTGAAATGAGGCCTTTCCCTTTGAGCAGGAAGCTTTAATGTTCTCAGTTAGATGAAAAAACTGCCTTGACATTGCTGCTCTGCCATTGGTTTTAGATCTTGCTACACGCTGTTTATAACACTTTAGTTTTAACCTTGGGGTGACCAGGGGAAACAAGACACTGTGCAAGGAAGTGGTGGAAATAGTGAAGATCCCCTTAGAAGAGACATCTCCCTAAATCCCAGTCAGCCCCTGAACTAGAAAAGAGGTGATACCAGTCATCCTGGGTGGTGCATTTAATTACATATCTTTCAGTTAATTTAGACTGAAACGGTATGGATTTGATCAGTTAGGTATAGCCTGATAAAAATCCAGCTGGGAGTTGCTCATCAGCCACATGGCAATGAGCAAAACAGCTTGATGTGTTCAGAAAAATATGAGTATTGCTTACTATTAGGACATGAAGGACACACAGCAAATTTATATACCAAATCATTTATATGTTCTTCGCCACTACAGCATCTTGTGTTTCATATGTGTACATAAAAACTCAGTGTTCTCAGGCATTAATTTTCTGCAGATTAAGAGTTTTAAGAGGTTGCTGCATGGTAAGGGTTGAAATGTTGCTATTTCAAGTGACAATAAATAGGGAGGGAAATTTTCTGTGTGTGAGAGATGAGCCATGCCTCCCCTGTTTTGAATTTCCTGTCTAACTTAACACATCCTCCCTCTGCTGCCTACTGTAACAGCCACAAGATTTTTAGAAGTTCTAACCTAGGTTTAACAGTCACTATTAATTACAATACAGTACCTAAGTTATACATTTATTAATGCATGGATTCTTTTCTCAGGAAAAGGCCCTCAACTTTATGGCACTTACTATACATAAGGATTTCCCTGGTAGACAGCCACATGTCTTCAACTGCAGGTACAGGATTTACTTGGAATCAGATCTGCTAAATGTAGGCTTTTTGAGGAACGTGTATGGAAGCTTTTATATAATTTTGTTTCTTCTAGGTATTATTAAGAAAATACCTGAAAATGCATAAGGTGTCCTTAGGACATTGCTTCTTTGACTGCTGCAGAGTAAGCACTTCCATTTTCATTATTATGGCCTATTTCATTATAGTATAAACCTCTACCTCTTGAAGAAAAACTTGTTAGCAGCTAAATAACAAGAGTGATGCTTGAGTATTTTATTTTTCTAATTTTTTATACATAAAGTCTTGCAGCTATGTGTTAATGCTTCCCTGTGTCTGTGTGGCAGCTAAAAGGATATTGTGAAGTTTATTTTTTCTTTTTTTTCCTTATGAAGCTTGTACTAAAAGGCCAGTATATTCATTAACAGTGAAACAGCATTATGCTGTATCAGCAGATCTCATTTCCAAAATTAAAACAAAGGAAACAATCCAAACAAAATTCTTGTAATACCAAATCATTTTTAGGTAATGCTAACACAGGAGATAGAGAAAGCAAACCGCAAAATCTGCAGTTTTATGTATGAGGAAGTCAGCAATAAGATAATAAGCCATAGAAGTATTAAAAAATAATAATAAGAAAAAAAAAATGAAAAACCCCAACATTTTTATAAGTACATAACTCTATTTGGAAGAAGATGCATAAGTATTTAGATTTTCCAGAAAAGTACCATAAAGACATATTGGATGATACCACCTGCCACCAGAAAACTCAAAAGTATTTGTCTGTCAAACTAAAGTGTTGAAATTCCATCTTCTTCTCTTGAGTACCACTGCAAGGCATGTGCATTCATTTCCCTTGACTTATTTTTTTCCAAATAAAAAATATTAACACCTTGTTGCTCTGCAACTCATTAGAAAAAAAAAATTGGCAGCTAAAGGATGTATAATTAAATATTTATTGGCTGAAGACTTTATGTATTTTCAAGTAGTTTTAGTTGAAAACTAAAGTTTAGTTTAGTTTGATACCTATAGCTCTGGAGAATGTCTATGCTGTCACACTTCTATGACATTTTTCCCATTGCTCTGTGGTAAAATATCTAGGATAAAAACCTTGTCCCACTGGCATCAAGTAGATACAATTGATAGGATAGGACTAAGGTTTGCTTCTCTTCTCCTTTGAAAACTCACTCTGTTTTATCATTTTAGGAATATATGATACTTAGGAATCTAGAGCAGTCTGTACTTAGCACAAAAAGATCTTGCTGAGTTTTCTTTTGTTGAAGAAAAGAAACTCTTGAATAAGACTGATTCACATGTCTGATTATAATTCTTCTTTGTGGCTTATCCCAAGAACTCTGAATACACCATCCCAAAAACTGCTCAATGTAATAATTGCCTAAGTGTTTTTCTGTAAGGCTGGAGTCTGTTGTAATGCAGCTCACTTTTTCAGCAGAGCTATTTACACCTTTCCTNATGTAATAATTGCCTAAGTGTTTTTCTGTAAGGCTGGAGTCTGTTGTAATGCAGCTCACTTTTTCAGCAGAGCTATTTACACCTTTCCTCTGTAAGAATATTTAAGTATTATTCCCATAAATTATTAACAAGCTTCAGTTTTCACAGCAGTAAGTGCTCCTCCTGCTATCCATGGCATCACATAGTATCTTGTTATAAGGTACCTTAGGGCTGATGTCTCAAGCAAGGCAATTGCCAACAGTTACCACGAGCCAGAAAAACTTAAGAGCACTAAAATAAAGGGTTTGATACTTTGAAGGAAATCGAAACATGCAGTCACTCAGGAAAGAATAGAGTAATTAAAATATGTTATTAAAAACTCTCCACCACCCAACCCCACACATATGTCACTTCGAATGACACACAAAAGATTTTACTAAGAAGAATTTGCCTTTTCTGCCTTTTACTTTACATTTCTTTTATTTTTTTTTACAACCAACATTTAAAATAACATCAAATCAATTAGTAAGAATGTCAAAGTAATCATTTTCTATCTGTGCATACCAAACATCAACTGAATCACAAAGGACTTGGCTGTCAATCAGACAAACTAAAACACTAATGGGTATCATAATGCATAGAATAATCTTCATGTGCTACAGCTGGGTCTTGTGCATGGGCACAAATTGATGGTTAAGTTAATGCTAGATTTCCAGTCTTCCACTGATGTCTTAATTCTTCATGCAGACTGAGGGATAATTACTGTTTTGCATGTCAGCTCATTCCAAAGCTGCCCTGAATTCTGGGACTGGACGAAACAGAGACAGAAAAAGGAGAGGGGGGTGGTGTGTGCTGCGGCTTCTCTGAAACTGCAAAGGTGCTGAGTTGAAATTGGGCATCCACAATGGAAAAAATATGAACAGAGAATAATTAAAGATGGCATTTTGGGGTTACAACTGTAGAGTGTCTGTTCTAACCAAAATAAAATTAAATTAAAGCTGAAAGAAACAGCTGCACATTAAGCCCTATTTAATATTGATGCTAACTGAAGTATGGATTTGACCGAGTCCTTCCTCAAGGTCTTTGCCTTGTATCACTGCCTTATTGTATAATAAAAGGGATTTTCACTTTAAAAACCATAGTGATCACTTGTGTATATGAACTCACTCTACTTCAAGATGGAAAAAATCTTTTTCCCGTTGTAAGCCTCTTTCAATGATGCCAAAATAATTAGAAAGACTCCATCAAAAATGAAAGTATAGTCCCCATGAGCAAGATACCCTCTGTTTTTAAGTGGGGAAAAGAATCTGTGTAGTTTACTTGGATTTGATACTTTAAAAGTAAAGAATTATGCTGAAAATCCTTTAAACTAAAGTTGTTTCCTCAGACATATTAATTTGCTCCAAAAATACTAGCTTGTTTATAGAGACACTGCTCTTTTTCATTTAGTCAGTTAATACATTCAGATGGTGAAGGATCTTGTCTTGACAGCTTTTCTTACTGGAAATCTGATATCCAGGTTGTTAAGAAGAAGTATCTTGCCCAGTAGTTACTTGGTACTGAGTGGTATGTATTTAAATCAGAGATCTGCATGTGCTCCCTAAAAGAAATAAAGCAGAAAAAAATGTGCTGAAAATAACAACAGAACCTTCCTCCTTACTGCGACAATAGGAGAGGAACTTTTTATTTGTATTTATTGATATTGGTGTTTTAGTTCTATGGCTTTCCCATCCCCCCCCATGTTGGTCATCGGGTAAGAGAGTACTTTTCACAGAACAGTTTCAGGTCTGACTTGTATTGCTCTTTTACTAGATTAGTTGTCTTTGCAGTGATAAAGAAACATCAAATTAATTAAACATTAAATTAGTTAAATTAATTAACATCAAATTAATTTTACCTGCTGTAGCATCTGTGCTTAGATTGGCATTGTGTTTTCAAACCCCGTCTCTTGATCAGCCGCACAGCCCGAGGTTTGCTGTTACATCAGGGAAAGGTGATTGACTGCATAAATCTGATCCCTTCAGAGGAAAATGTGCTGGAATTCCTGTAGGGCAAACCCAGCACACTAAAATTAGCAACCATTCAATCTGCAACACCAGCCACAGCCCAAAGGTGCGCAGCTGAAATGGCCATTAGCACCAAGTCTGTTGCTCTTCAGATGCAGTCCTGATGAGCTGCAGCTCCTGTTAATGTGACAGGGCTATTGCTGGCACATCAGCAGCCTGTGCAGCCCAGATAGAGCTGCCAAGTTACGGACAGACAGAAGGATACCTTTGATCAGTGAACTGCTGATGAACTATCTGGTGTCACAAGGTGGGTGAAAAAGTCATGGCTATGTGTGCATTTTTTCTCACACTATCAGAAAGAACAATAGCAAAAAATTATTTCAAATTTAGCTTAAACATTATTTGGTTAAATTAGTGGAAATCATAATGATTGGTTTTGGTTGGCATTCATGACATGGCCTTTGGATATTTTCAGGAAAGTCAAGTGGACTTGGGATGAAGGTTAAGAAATACAGCCCTTGATGACACTTCTGGGCAACTGTCAGTCACACCCTTCCCTGTTCAATATGACTGTGGAATCGCTCTGAATAAAGATGACATTGTCTGAATTTACTGGGGGAGTAAGATAGAACTTGGGTTAAAATAAACTCTGAGGGTTAGCTGCCTTAGGCTCTACTCATTTCAGTACATTTGGTACATTGGAAAAAGGAAAATCAGAACAGACTTTTATTAGTTCCTAGAATTGAGAAAATTAAGATATTATGGTGGAACAGGTTCAGAGTGTGCATGTCCCCACATGCCTGGCTACAGATAGAGTAGTATATGAATATATTGTACCATTCACAGCTGGTGAGAATAGTACAAGTTTCCTATACTAATTAGTTTTGCAGCAAATATTTCTGTCCTGGTAACTTCAGCAGAAGAATATATCTGCTTACAGAGAGAATAGCCTTTCTCTAAGGTACACTGACAAATCTTTCTACATAATCCTTCTCCCTCCTGTACCTCTTCAATGCCAGGACTAATAACTTATGGGAAATAGAAAAAGTATAAAACTTTCAAAAGGCTGCATGAAAGCAAATCTCAGAATTTCCCAGAATTTCCGGGAAAATGCCAGAAATTAAAAAGTTAGTGAGAGCAGGCAGTGATAGAGCTATGCACAGTGTAAAAGAACAGTCTTAAGAAAATGCTAAGCAAGATAGTAGAAATATATAAGTTTAATAATGAACCATTATCCAATGTTTTAAGCTATTAGAAGTAAGCCTTGCTCAGAGCAGAGGGTATGTGCAGCTTGGCTGAATTGCTTAAGCAGAAGTCTGTAAGCTTTTGGCATTATCCTGTTGGCTAGATAGCTTTTAAAAGACCTTGTAAATGAAGACAATTTTGTCTGTTGTGTTCTGGCATGAACTTTCAGCATCTTTTTTGTCTCTCTCAGTTGTGAGGATGATGCTGAAATAAAAGCTCATGGAATGCCTACCAGCAGTCTCGTCCCATGATTGCTGTACATAGCTATGTATATATTACTAAGTTGATCTGACAGAAATTAATGATCATGTTTTTAAGGAAGGAAATGTCATTAATGTATGTTAAATTCTTCTGTGGTACTGTTTCACCAAATGTGTTGTTTTAACAATTTTCTAAAATTTTCTGGCTTTGAGAGAAATTGCCTTTTGCTTTGTGTTTTCCAAGGTATCTAGATTTACATATATTTAAAGACCTACTGAAGCTAAGAAAGAGATTAAAATTAATGCAAAGTATTATTTTTTCTATAGTAGAAAGGTATTATTTTTTCTATATAAAAAGTGTTATTTTTTCTATATTAGTAGTTTTGCCTTTTATTTTCTTTGAATTCCATTATTCCATTTTCTAGAAGTGTTCTGGATCTTTTGGCACTCTTATCAAAATTTTATCAATCAAATAAATAACCCAATGAAAGAGTGAAAATTTTCGGTTATGGAACTAAGGGTAGTCTCCTGACAGTAGAGACTGGTAGGCTAGCACCTATTTTCACTGTGCAAATCCAATTATTTTACATAATAAATGGAATCTTGGCTCTCTCTTCTTGTCTGACTGTTTCATATTGATATATAAAGGAGTGCTTATGAACACTTCCTCAAACATTTTAGGGAAAATTATCTGGGTTAGTATAAAATACTTATTTAAATTGTGAAGACTAGCCCAGTTGATTTTAGCTGAGGATATAAAAAATTATTCAAGTGCAGGGATAAAATCTTCAATAGCATGCTGATCTAACAACTACAGAGGGGAATGCCAAATATTTATGGCACTGGAATCACTGGGAATCATGAGGGATTTATAAAGTAAGTAAAAATATCAATATTAGTGTGAAATATTTAGCATAAGCTTTTGTTTGTGACATACCACTATTCCTTTATTATTTGTATTTCATTATTTTCTAACTAAACTATAAGTGTGATTAGACTTAGGGGATATTTATTTTTGTTGAAGGCGATCAAAAATGTCCCAGTCTTCATGTTTCCTTTTCAGTCATCTTCCATTAGAAAAATTAGTTTCTTAAAGTATGTGTTTGCTCTTTTTAAAGCCTTTTCGAACCCTTGAGACGTCTGATGCTTTACAGAGCTCTCCATTTGCACACATCTTAAAAGGGGGGTTGTGGTTTCCATCCATGGGACACGCAGGAGAAACGTTACTGGGAGGAATCCGGGAGGATGTCTGCTCTGTGATGAGAGAAAGAGGGCTTTTCTATATAGGACACTTAAAACCCCTGGAAATCTATTGCAAGCCCTTTCAACTTCCTCAGCCTCAAGCTGCCATTTTACAGGTAAATGTACTTCAAAGGGACAAGGAGGTCAAACAAGTGCTGGGAGCTAAAAATCCCTCAGATGAGCTTCTGACGCTGCTTGCAATTTGTGGCGTGAAATTCAGTGAGTTGTTCATCTGTGCTTGATATTATTCATCCTTACCACAGAGATAAGGAAACATACAACTTCCAGCTGATGGAAATATTCCAGGACTTAATTAATTGTGCAGTCCTTTCATGAGAAAAATTGCCTTTGCATAAAACTTTAAGGGGCTATCCCCACCTGGAATTTTTCAGAAATGCTTATGGGCATATTTTCAAGGTAAATCAAACTAAGAATAAGATGCTTCCATTTTAAATAACTAAGCTTTGGACTATTTTCATGTACAGGCAAGCAATATAAATGTCTGTGTTCCCTGTTGTATTATTATAAAAAGAGCCACAAACAGCTATTTATAGTCAGAAATATATATATGATTGAGAAACAGACATTGAACAGTAATACTGTAAAATCATGTTAAGGTTCAATGAGATTCCTGAAATTGTACATGTGTAAACTATGCAGAATGAAGTCCTTTTTCAAAAGCGTTACTTAGAAGCAACTGAAGGGCTCTCTGGAGATTTATGTGTGTCACATACTTGTATACACTATGCTTTCATTACTAAATATTTTAAACAACAATCTGTTAGTCTGTCCTTAGGTATCTCTTTCAAAGTTCTTTCCTAAGAAAGAAGCACCAGCAGGCTACCTACAACGTTTTGCTCATTAAGTAATCCAGACCAAAGTCCGTACTTTCATAGGCTTCAGATTTCTTTTCTCTCCCCGCATTTTAGAACAGTAATAAATTTTGATAAGTGGTACAATATATAAGGTATGGTCTGTCACTGCTGGTCTCCTGAAAGCCTATTCTGTGATAAATTGAACACTGTGTCGTATCTCAGCACAGTCAATCTGTTTCACAATCAGCAACGTTTCAGTTTATCATTTACCCACTTTTTACCATGATGCTTTAGATCCTGAGATGTTTTATGATTCTTTGTTAACATTAATAAAGAATATGTTGAGCATTAATTCAATTGAACTCTCTCCTACATGCATGTTTTGAGACATTGTAATTTCAAACTTGGAACTTGCCAGAGTATCTCACACATTTTTCACTCCTGCCCCCTCCACATTTTAGAACATTTTTTTTTAGAAAGCAGACAATTACCTGAAGTTTTAAATATATGAAAAAAGACTTGCAAGGCTTTTTTTCCTAGCTACAAGATTAATTTATTTTAACAGTAGTGTTGTTCTAGGAAAATGTTCTGAAACAGTTTGGGAATGGGGAGAAATAGTTTTTTTTTTCCCTGACTGATTTGAACCCTGAGCTTTGAAATGCAAATCTGATTTTATATTTTAGGTGGTAGAGGCAAATTTGGGTTGTTTACAGGTTTTGTTGCATGTGGGAACTCTTTCACAATGAGCCAGCATAATGATTGTATTTGGATGTAGTAGCACAGCGTAGATGAAACTGGGCTCCAGGGCAAGGCATGAAATGTTGTAATCTGTTCAAGAGGATTTGATGCTGATCTTCTGCCATCTTCATAATCTGGCAGCTGTCTCTGGCCTATAAGCCCTCAGAGAGAAGTTGTACCACATATGAGAGGACTCATTTCTGTTGGTCCTGTGAAGGGGAGGGAAAGGTATAAGATGCATTTGATGATATTTTTCCATCTAAAAGATTTTCCTTAAAATTTAAGAGACAGAAGAAGAAAATATTTCACTAGAATGAATTATTATGGCTATAATGGCTATTCTTCTCTGGTACGAATTTGGGGGCTGCAACAAACACTGGGTTGCCACAGAACAAAGAACAGGAGTGGCGCAAGAACACAAACGTCTGGGGGAAAACATAAAATCCTTCTCAGAAAATATCTGCAGATTCCTTTTGTGACACAGTGTATGTTCTCAGACCAGTTTTATATACTGTTTTTGAGTAATTTTTGATTTTTCTCTGCGTGAACCTGGAGCCAGCCCCTTGGTTTTTGGAGCTGTTAGCAATTATGGTTTCTTTTACAGCAACAACAAGAATTTGCAATCACTATCAGATTAAATGTTACTGTTCTCTCCCTCAGAGAGTTTTATTTGCTCTTGATGTCAAGACAAAGACTATCACCAATCCATGATGTCTTTACAAAGACACTGGTGGAGACTTTGAACCTCAGTAGACAACAATGGGAGGGACTATTAAGAATGTGCAATACAGAGCCTTGATTGCTTTAGTTAATCTAAGGATGAACAGATAGTTCTGCAACAGATATGTTGCAGCAACATTGTATGTTTTTTCATTTCTATCATTGCTGTGTGGAAAAGGTAGGACTCAATATCTCCTAAGCATGTAAAAGAAGAGCAAGGTGAATTTCAGCATTGTTCGACTTCAGCCCTTGCAAATGAAGGTGTCTGCTGTGTATCATAAAGACGACTGTCCTTTCGGGAATGTGAGCACAAAGCTGTAGCTCTGACAGTTTTGTTCATTAGCATTTGCCTGTGGGTAATGATCAAAAGTGACTAACATGCCAGAATGGATATTTTCTGCACCATTTTTTTTTGGTTTTTAGCACTTTGGGCATTTTGGAATATTTCTTAAAATGTCCTGAAAACGGGATTTTCTGTTGCACTAAAGTGAACTCAGTAGTGCAGATGCTGAGGGGGTAAATACATATATCTTCATGGTTGCTCTGAAGCAGATGATAACACTATAAAGCTGAAGATAACGGATAATATTTCTAAGGGACTGTCAGCCTTGAATAAGCAGAACAAAGTATGCCCCAATCTCCTTACCTTCTAGCTAACATTTCTGCAGTTAGGAACTTCATCACACAGAAATTGCTGTCTGAAATTTGGATCTACAAGGTGTCTCATTCTGTATCAAGGAAAGGAAATAAAAATCCTTCATTATCTCTTCCTTGCTCTACATTAACAAACTCAAACAAAGCTCAAAGAAAGAAAGAAAAAGAGGAAGAAAGTGAGAGTCACTACTAACTTCCTATGTTTTTTTTTTTGATTGCTTCTTTTCCTACTTTCCTGTCAGGTGGGCAATAAAAAAATATAAAAATAGAGGTGCAGTGAAAATTAGGCTAAGAGTTCCTGTCCTGGCATTAATCATTACAGGGCATGGGCTAATTTTTCATTTCTAGCTCTTAGTGATGCTACCTGCTCAGCTGATGTGGTGTAACAATTATTCTCTTCTGCCTGGCTGGGGAGACCCTGCTGCAGAAAGCTGGTCACCCAAAGTATGCTTTACGGTGGTGACATCTGCCTCTTTGTGCCAATTCTGCATATGCAAAGATGTTTGCAGTGCTTGCAGGAGGAATATGTCTTTCCTCCTGATAAATCCAGCTGTATTTGTCATAATTTTGACAGAAAAGCTGAAATGTTTGTCAAACATTGATGCTAATTAAAGGATGTTGAGATTATGATTGCAAATTCCCATTACTGTTTTGTCGTATAATATCAAATCTTTACAATGAGTTACCAAGGGCACATTTTTTCCAAGGAAATAAACATTTTTGAAATGCAAGCGTAAAAATCCTGGGGTTCTTACTATCATCCAGGGGGGCACCTGTGTAGATTAAAACAGCACAACACATAGCAGAGAAAAAGTTTTCCCTGATAACTTCACCTGACCACTGCATCTTCACAATTGATCTTCAGTCTGGCTCTTGTGGGTTGATTAGAAGGGGCCATTTCTCAGTTTTACATAGATTTATTCTGTCAGGAAAGAAAAAAAAAAAGGTCTTCTGTCCCAGAAAGGTGAACTAAGATTTGGAGTATTTTGCTGTTCCCTTGTATTATAAAACGTGAATCACCATCATTTTGCTCAGCTATATTTTCTTTCTGAGCTATTTGTTGGGTTTTTTTCTGTTCCTTTCAAGTAGTTTTGAAAACTGCTTTCATACCTAGGATATGAAGGATCATAGGAACAAGTTTACAAAGGTTTTTCTTTCTAGTGGTATAAAGAAGATTCTTGTCTCATTCTTTGTTGAATTGTATTTAGGAGCTATAAATGTGGACAGAATTATGTGATTGAAAAATTGGACAAATAGTCATGAGGTTTTATCCTGAGTAATATTAATACTAGAAGCAGGTTTTTCGTTATTCATAGAAAACAGAAATAGTATCTATTTCTCTGGTCAACCACCTCATGCTAGTTCCAGACAGCAAGTGTGCAGTCGACTTCGCTTCCACATTTCCATTGATGTGTTGTTGGACATTGGTTGTGTGAATATTAATGGGTTGAGGAGTTTGATTTTATATCTGCCATGACTTCTTGGAAGTCGTCTAGAACCATGGAATAAAAGCCTATCAGAAGAAAATAATTGAGTTCCAAATGAATAATTTTATAATGCCTATAATTTACCAAGATAGACTATCTGTGTCCACAAAATTAAACTCAGCATAGCAATTAATTCATGACCAACACAGATTCTATTACAA
>VWZN01013900.1:2880-14624 GCA_013396955.1 Regulus satrapa
TCATAGCCACCCTGTCCTACACACATGAAACGGTTTATTGTGTTCAGAAAATCAAGAAATGCCTTCAATGGAGGATAAAAACTCTCTGAGAAGCCATGGTTTCGTGTCTATGGTAATACTAGCACAGGGGGGGTAATGAAAAGCAATGTGTTCACTGGTCTTAATAAGTAGAATCTATCAGATACGAAAGTACGAAAGACCAAGTGTACTTCCAAAATTTGGGGTCTTGAATACAGTCTTCTGAGCAATACATTAGTTTGGTTTTAGTTTTTTGAAGGTTTGGGTTTTTTTTNAAAGTATTTAAAATTGCATGCTTATCTAATATTTTTCTCTGCAGAAATGAATGCCATGACAGCTAAGAAGCAACCATACTCAGAACACATTCCCTGCCATTTGAGTTTGATGTCACAACATTCATAAAATAGGTGAATTAGAGGCCTTGAATAATCCAAGAAAGGTGGCTTCTGGAATAAAATGATATGAAGCTGTATGCAAAGGGATTAATATGGTTTAGCATGGTGAATGAGAGCAAATTGCTTTGGAGGGAAGTAATTTCATTAAAGTAAGACAGTTTAAAAGGCAAACAAAGGAATAAGAAGTCAGGAAAGTGACAGAAATGAAAGGATATCAGCAGGCTTATTGGCTTCAGAATGTTGACTTAATGGGGGAAAACTCCCCCATTTTGATTTTAAACATGATCCATCTTTCTTTGATCAAATATGGACAGATGAACATATAAAAACAAGACAAAATAACCAAAGCATCTATCCAAAGATGGAGAAAAATATTTTAATCTTTTTTTCTGGGCATCTCAGTTCTGATTCTCAGCAACACTGGCTGCACTGAAGCTTAAACGTCTGAGCTTACACTGAAGGGTAAGCTTCTTTTGCAGGTAAGTAATAAGATACTCAAGATGTACAGATTGCCTTGCCTTTCCTTGCCTTGCCCTATTCCTTCCCCAAAGTATATTTCCTTATTCTGCAAAATAAATACTTCTGGGATTTTTTTGGTAGTCATTTATGCTCTATACTACTACACAGTTTTAAAGTTCTTGAAGTGGGACACTGAGAAGGTGTGACTTCTGTGAGTGTGCACAAGCATATTGCCTGGTGTTTCCAGATCAGGAGATGCTTTGAAGACTGACCTAAGTGAATGTATCATTAATATCTTTCTTCTTCTTTCTTCTTTCTTCTTTCTTCTTTCTTCTTTCTTCTTTCTTCTTTCTTCTTTCTTCTTTCTTCTTTCTTCTTTCTTCTTTCTTCTTTCTTCTTTCTTCTTTCTTCTTTCTTCTCTTCTCTCTTCTTTCTTCCTATTTTTTTCCCCTGAAAGCATTGCTGTTTCTCTTTAAAAAGAGAAATGAAGATTTATAAAGGTTGGAAATTGAAGAATGAAAGCATAAAGGACAAGCAACTCTCAAAAAGCTTTCATTCATTTCATTCTTTGAATGTGTTTCTATGTAGATTATGTTCTATCCAATTCTCTCTCCTAGAGTCCTCATATTACAAAACAGTAATTCATCCAGTTTGAGGGGGTTTAGGGATATAAGTGACTAGCTGTTCTAAAAAATGTTAGCTCTGCCATTTTTCTCCTTATCGAAGGAAATATCCCAAGGTTTCCAAATATCCACATTTTCTAATCAGATTTTCAGTTGGTATTCTGTGATGACACTGTTCTAACACAGCATTTCTTTTCAATTTCTGCCCAGATAACATTCCAAAAAAGTGTAGTTGTTAGACAAAGAAGAAATTTACCACTGTGAGACCTGTGAAGCTACTCTTAGAAAGACAGTTTAATTTTTTTTTTTACTTTTACTGCAATATAAATTATAAATTGAGATCTTCTAAACAGTCTTCATCACATTTTAATTAGTTTAAATGCTCACTAGGTGATTTGTTGAGTGCCCCATTTACACTTCTTATTGCCTGTGGCATAGGCAAGGAAGTGAGATTGTCTGGATATTCTCTTTCCACTCTGCAAAGCTTTAACTGAGCTTAAAGATTGTTGCTCTTACTGACTGAAGCAAAATAACCAAACATTTTGTGATTTTTCCAAGGATCTTTTATTTAAGAACCTGGATGAACACTTGCACCCCATTAAAAAAAAAACTCTAAACCTGACAGTTTATGAAAACAAGCAGCAGCATTAGTTTCAATCTAGATAAATAGATACTTCAATATGAAATAAAAACTGCACCTTAATGATGAAAAAATGGGAATCTAATTTAGATACAGAAATAGGGTCATGTATTTATAAGTAGAGTTTAGATTTATAATTTTTTAATAAACAGACAATACCACTGATACTCTTCAGCATCAGCAATAGCAACAAAGAGTGGAACAAGTAAATTAGTTAGCAAGCAGACTATCTCTAACACAGGTAAAACTTGTTTTCACTGCTTCTTTTGTGCAACTTTGCATAGTTAGAATTGGGCTGAAGATTATTAGACACTCCCCCAAACTGACAAGAACAACAGAGGGTTTTTTATTTTATTTTAATCATACCTGCATGAAAACAGTGTTCCAAAAGAAGCAAATCTGTAACAGGGACAATGTTTTCTCTATGAAAAGGAAAAGATAAGAGTGATAAAGCATGAATGTATTGAGTTCTGCACAGTCCAAAGAGAGCTTAGGCAATAGAAATTTCATCTCATAGAGTCAGAAAGGAAAAGATTTTATTCCTCTTGTCATTGCCACAGTATGACAGTTTAGACAAGCACTGTATTGCCAATGAAGTCAAATGTGACGTCTCAAAAGATGACACAGAATTTTGCTTTTGTGAGAAATGTCCTGATGTAAAATGGAACTGTAAGCTTGGAAAAAAAAACAAACAAACAAACAAAAAAACCAACCAAAAAAAACCAAACAAAGAAAAAAAAAAACCAAAAAACAAAACAAACAAAAAAAAAACTTCACAAGAGACCAGAAGGGAATAATAAATACATTTTACATTTTAACATCCCAAAAAATAAAAATTATTGCAAAGTATAAATTTCATGAAAGATTTAGAGTAATTCCTTTACATACAGAAATATATCATCATGTTTTCAAGTGACTGTCATTATTTATATTGAAATATGTACATTATAATTCCAAATGTCAAGAGAATTAAAACTTACTAAGATATTTTCTTTACTTTTAAATTTCTCTACCACAATAATTTTCTTAAACAAACACGTTTCTCTGGAAACAATTTAAAAAATAAAAAAATAAAAATATCCAAGATTACTGATATTTTATAATCATTTTCCTACATGAAATATTTGATCATCTGAATTCTAGTGAGATAACTGAATGACAAAAGAAAAGCTGAAGTAATATCAGTAGTTTTGAATTGTGTAGAGTTAAAATGCAATGGTGAAATCAATAACACACTTGATCAAAACCTTAGTTACTGCATGTCCACAAGTGACTTACCCATATTCACAAAAAGGATGATTAGAGACAGATGAATGCCCTACTGGGAAAACTATTCCAGTTTGTACTGATCAGGTTTGCTATGGTCTCAGCAGTAAATTTAATAGCTCTTATAATGTAGTTTGAATCAGAACACTGGTCTCTGTCTCAATTCTGTTGTAGTAGACTCTTGAGCAGGAATAACTTTTAAAATATATCCTAATTCGTGCTTTTTTCTAGGCATATTTACTTACAAAGTCTTGGTCTTGAGCAGATGCAGGTCAGTGATTTGAAGTCCCTATGAAATTACTACTCTTAAAATAGTGCCATGAGTATCAAATACTTGGTAATTAAGTAGAAAACATAACTTTCCATATTTTTATAAATCTCTCAGATTCTTCAAGTATTTTAAATGTAATAAATGCAAAACACTTTAATCTCAGCATATCAGGAATTTAAAAATTTTTCTCTGATTCTCACTTTCTGAAATGCATCTATCTCCCTTTCTTAGACTCCTTCTTTTAGACAAGAGACACCAGATTCTGATCTGTTTGAAACTGTTGCACTTCTACAATAATTTGTAACTATGCAGATTTCTATTTTTCTATTTTGCTCTTATTACTTTTTTCGTGGTGTATTTTTGTTGAAGATTTCTGCCTTAAAAGTAATTTTTCTTATCTCTAAAATATTAAAATCTTGCATTTATATTTAAAAAAATTAATCCAGAAACTTTCTGCTCAAAGCAGGTGTAAAAGTGGTGCACTTCTTTGTTCTGAAAGTTGCTATATCACAAATTACTGAGCTAAATTAATCTTTAGAGCAAAAATTTAAAATCTAATTTCTAAGAAGCCATTTCTCCCTCTTTTGAAATACTGTTGTTAATCCATAGTTTGTATTCAGAAGGTCTGATTTATGTAATTGTCTAAAACTTTCCAATATTTGGTTTGGTTTCCAAAGGAAAATAAAATAATGATTGTCTGGGGTATATGTAGGCCTATAGATTCCTTTTAGTTTTACAAAGTATCCTTTATGATCCAATCTTCAGTACAGATCAGGATCTGCCCCTTTATGCTAAGAATAGGTGATGTCTGTTAAAATTAATAGAGTCATCCAGGGGACATAAAAACAGAATCTTCCTTTTCTGTTGAGAAAATGTGGTTAGTGTCAGGGAAAGCATTGACTCTTCATGCCTCTGTGACAAGCAGCTGCTGAGCACCTCCAGGACTGGGCATAGCAGGACACCTAATAACTGCACACAAGAATGGGTAGCAGATATGTAGGGCAGGGAGACTGGCTGCCTTCCATGGCAGCCCTTTTCAACAAAGAAGGCCACAAGAAATAGCTTAGCCAGCAGAAGAAGGTCAGAAGACTCCGTCTTATAAGAAGTGAAACTTGATGGACCTTAGACTTCCTCACATGCAGAAGATATTGATTATTATGCATAGCAACCCAACTACTTCGTAAGAAATGTAAACTGCATAAATTCTAAAAGCTTTGTTTTAGCTTTGATTTCTCTTGAAAGTGTTGCAGTGTGAGTCAGAGCAACAACAACAAAAAAGAGTCTGTGATGCTTATTTATGAGCTGATTGATTTAAATGGTTTGTTTGGAGTAGAGTTTTGACTAGCTGACCTCCAGAGGTCCCTTCCGGGCTAGATTTTTCTACAGTTCTGTAAAAAATACAGAAATGTCTTACTGAATTGATAGTGGGCCAAAGTTCTGCAGAGGAAAGAGCTTAATGCTAAAGATTAATATTGAATTAAGAATTTCAGACTTTAATTTTTAACAATCAATATTCTGTAAGAGTCCAGAGTTATAGACAGTCAGGAATCTCTTAAAACCCAGAGGATTTAAATGTACATAGATTTGGTCTGATAACCAAAGCATAGACATTACACAGGAAACAGATTTAAACAGAGGCTGAATGGCTACAAATAGTTGAAGCTGCATTGATGGCAGTTTTTCCATGGAGTCTGAATGTAATAGCAATCTTCCTTCAAATATTGGATCAATCTTACCAAATTTAACTATTTTAGTCTATGACATTTATGCAAATTTTCTGTGGAAATCTTTTCCACTTTTTTTAGAGTGAGAAGCTTCTCAAGATGAGATTTAATGTCTTATAGAATGAATGGCTGACACAAGGATTAACTGACCAATTGCATAGCTTTGAGCAGCCCAGAACAGACATAGGCATATTCATGCAGGTACATCTGGAAATCTACCCTTCATACCCAATGGATACTATATGAGAAATAAAGCACTTGTTTGAGGTTCCAGAAGGCTTGCAATATATCTATTGTAGAGCTGAAGATTTGGAAGATGAGAAGGTCCTAAATGTAAGTAAAACTATGAAGACAAATTAATTTGTTCTTGCTATAACTAAGAATAAATTTTATCTCCAAGTGTCGTGATTCCATTCAGGGTTGATTTTTGCAGTAACCAGAAGATGGCATGTCTAGGACCTGGATGTTAGCTTGTAACACCTCTCATCATTGCCAGTCAGGTGGCAGGGCTGCTGTGTGGTCTGCACATTGCATATTAATCACTGTTCATTTTCTCTTCTTTCTGTTTCCAGTAAATTGTTCCCATCCCAAGCCCATGATGTTTGCCTCTTGTGCCTCCAATTGTTCTCCCCATCCACCACAAGGACAGAAGAGGAGGGGAAGGGAGCAAGCAGCACATGGTTTGGAGAGTCTCAGTAGGAGTACTAAATTGAGGAATACCATTCCTAAACCATGACACAAGCATTATTTTCTGACTATTATATTAACCAAACTGCTTATGACGAGTCTATAATTCAGAAATATAATTAGCAACTTTTCTCTTATACAAAACTAGGAAAAAGAAGAATAATCTACTTTCAAAAGACCTAAAAATTGTACAGCTACCTGAAATTGATAATCACACAAGAAAATTACTGGTCTGAAGACATAGATCACATAATGTACTGCTATGAAGCTGTATCTCATTAGACTGTCTCCCTGTGCAATCAGAAAAGATAGAATTTTTTACAAGAATCAACAAAAGTCTATCAAGGATATTCATGCTGCAATGATGAGTCTGTTTGATTGACAAAGTGTTTTTAGTGCAGCGCCTCTCAACATTTCACTTAGGTGTTAAGGAAGCACTTCATAAGCGAATAAAATAAACTGGTGTGGTCAAGGCTATTACATATATGAGTCCTGGCCACAGAAACAGGATTAAAATTATAAATGAAGGAAACAATGGTCCAATCTACTGCATATTTTGTATTCCTATATAGAAAAACAAAATAATAATGTCAAACACTGAAGTAGAGGGGAAAAAAACAAAGCTAAATCAAAAGTTTAGTGCATAAGCGAGCTGAAATATTTTTTTCAATACTAATAGCATTTTTGTAAAATAAACTAGAATGATAGATATCCAAAATTCTCTATCAGAGACTTTGGTGAAGAAGAAGAAAAAAGGAGTATTGCATCATAATTGCATACTTGCCCTGAAATTAAGGGAGAAAGGAAAAACAATAAGCAGATATTTTGAAGGGAATAGGTGAATCCATGTCAACATCAGTGTAATGGTGATGAGCTGTCCACAAAGAGGAGCTTTCCTCTCTCTGGGAAAGATAGGTTACTTGTAAGTAGTAAAAGTTTATAGTTCATAGTGCATATAGCAATTGCCAACCTATTACAGATTTGTGTGATTTAAAAATTATAATGCTGCACTAAAAAAAAGGTTCCAGAAGTGTCAGAGTATTTTCAAATTGTGTTTGTATCAAATAAATTCAAACAAATATTGATACATTAGAGATAACTGTATATGGTTTGCATTCCTTTGATTATTTTACAAAAAAAATTATTCTCCACACCAAGTGAAGCAATATGTAATTATAATATAAAAGTTTACTTTGACAGCAATATATTAAAACCTCAGTTCTATGCAATATTTTCTGGAAATCAACATGATGCTATATTTCTACCTAAAAAATCCTCTCACATTATCAGTATTAGATGGCAGCATGTTTCCCAGATCTCCCTGACTATTTTTTCAATTATTTTAATTGATTAATAGATTGATGAGACAGAGCAAAAATCCCTTATTTATGTTTTTGGTCATACCTTTTTGCCTATATTAATTTATGAAAAAATATGCCTGAAATTCACTAGTGGGATACAAAGTTGTATATTTGTTGTTCCTTTCCATTCAATTATATCTCTTAATAAGAATATCCTTACCTGAAATATTCTGTCCCCTACTGCCCAAAGCAAGAGTAACTCTTATGGTTTTCTTGGCACTATTATTATTTTTTTAATCAAAATGCATAAACCTCAATGCAGGAATTAAGAGACATTTTCTGTTCTCATTCCAGTTACTAATCCAAATGTGCAGAGGCAGCTGATTTGATCTTAGTAAATCCTTGTTACCATCATTCTATGCATATATTTTAGACATATATAAAATATTTTAAAAAACAACACATTACTTATATCAGCGTTTCTTTGGAATTTTCTTGGAACATGCGAATTACAGTGATCAATCTAGTGGTCTGTGCATCTCTGGAAGCAAAGAAAAAGAGGAAGGGCTAAACTTGTAACACTAGTGTTTCTCTATTTTTCTCCCCTTATCAGAATCAACCTAGATTGAAGATATCTGATTTCATGTTAACTCATATGTAAAATATTTGCTCTCAGACAAAATAAAATATCGTATAGCTTTTAATCAAAATGTTCTCAATATTGGTGGCAAGGACTGTCTTGATGTATTGTTTTTTTCTTGTTTCATAATTTCACAAAATTTAAGATGAAGAATGTGTTTATTTGCTGTGCTTAAATCAGAAATAATTAAAATAGTTTTCAATGGGACAGAAAGCAGGAGCAAGATATCTCTGAAACCATATGTCATATCTTATGTTCTAAATAAGGTACTTATTTGGACTTAAGAACTCAACTCCTTTTATGCACAGAAATGCAAAATTATTGTTGGACAAAAGCCCTGAAAAACTGCAATTCCTGTGTCATCAGACAAGAGCTATGACACTAGCAGAGTGTAATAAAAGCATGAAAGTCTAGAGATAGGGGAAGATTTGAAATCATAGAAATTGTAGAGATCTGATCTAGTAATAAAAGTATTCCATATGCTCAGAATGGCACATAATTACTTCCTTCTGTACCTCTACTTCTTTCAGGAAGAAACTGAATTAGTAGCTTCATATTGAAATACTTGAGGCTCCTCTCCTGATGCTGGTATAGCTGATGTAGATAATTTCTTTTACCTTAGAATGACTAATGAGTAGTACTTTCAGTAACAACTCTGAAGTTAGATATGCAATTTTTAAGTACAGTGTAAGACTTTCATTTGTCATTCCTCATACCAAGTTTTGAATATTTTATAGTTACACTCAGGAGTTGGATGGCTGCTTTAGAATGAATAATTAAAACTCATTTTAAAATAACTGTCTTTGGGGAATGGGTGCCTCAGTGAACTAAACAATTCCTATTCTCAGCATTATTTCCCTGTAATTTCCTGACCTGATTTGCAGTACATTCTTATATATTTCAGGAAATAAATATATGTCAAAGTATCGTGAAGGGAAATAAAAAACCTAATACTTTTAGATTGCCACAGAGAATTTAGATGACTAAGCAGAAAAAATAAATCCCTCTTTCCACAAGAGCTAGCTCCTTAAACGTTCATCACGCCTGAGTGTAGTTTTAATCCCTCCTTAAAAAATCTTGGCTGGTCTAGACAGACAATAAATCACAGCATTGTAGAGTGTGCTGGAGACTTTTTAGGAGATGATTTTGCTGTCTAAAAATGTTGAATGATTGGAAGTGTTTTTGTGGAAATATGCCAGTCTCAAACAAAGTTCAAAGGGGGAAGAAAGAGACTTTTTTTTTTTTCCCATTGAGAACAGATTATTGAATATTACAAGTCAGAAGGAAAAATTAAAATTCAGAATTATTTTTTTACCAGTAAAATTAATTATATATTATATTTTAAAACTTATTTAGAAATTATAGATCCTTACTGGTGTAATGGCATTTACAATGCAAAGAAAATATCTAGTCTTAATACTTATTTCTGTAGCAATCCCTAGATGGCTTGAGCAAGTATTTTTCTACAGAATATAAGCTAGAAGCCCAAGAAAAGCTGTGATGGATTTCAATTCACTTCAAAGACTGTTTTTCTATTGCTTGAACAAATATTGAAAATTAAGATTGTATTCCGTGACAAATATATACACCACTATATATATAAAATATAAAAGAAATAAAATTTCTAAGCACATCTTTTGCATGCCCTTACAATGAAACCCATGAAAAAATATGTCTGACTTAAATTTTGTTCTGGTATATATAAATATGACGCACTAGGAAGAGGGTCATAAAACTATCAGATGTGCAAAAGTCATTGTTTATGTTCAAATCACAAGACTATTCTATGTTTTCCAGGCATTTATTGTAAATTGCAATTGTATATCATGGGTCAGACTCTCTGAACATGCTCCAAGAGAAAAATCCTAATTGCATGAACTGTGAGGATACTGCAAGATTTCAGGCTAGTGACAGACACTGCAATTTTTAGCCTGCTATCTTTGCTGCAGATCGATTATTTTAACAGTGACAGAAGAAAGAAAAAGACACAGAGACAAAGAAAAATGTGGGTTTTGAAAAAAAATTATATGTCTGGCCAGAAACCACATTGTATAAGGAGAAGTCATAAATCTTTTTCTTTGTTTTTCTTTCTATCATGTCAATCTCAGCAATAGTGAAGTCTCCAAAAAACTTGAGCATAAGTCAGCAATCTTTAAAGTCAGCAACCAAGCAAAACATTGGATGTATCCGTGTACTCATTTTTGACATTAAGTAGTATTTTAGAATGCTAAAGGTAGAAATAGGAGTTCTGGGTTTTATTTTTGTTCATGGTGTTTTGAATGCCCTCTTTTCCCATTTCATATTTCAGTGAAGGTCAGAGGCTTTCTCAGTATTTTTCCCTGACAAATTATGAGTGATTTGATCTTAGTCATATTTTTACTTTGCATGTAATGAAAAGCAGACTAAGCCAAACAAAAGCAGTATTGGCTGCATCATTTGGCATTTTAGTTAAGATGTGAAGTTAGAAATACTTAGGAAATGAAACAAACAACTATGANAGGAATAGTTTATATAATAATAGATAATATATTGGAATAGGTAGTAGATAATATTACTAAAAGCTGGAATAATAGATCTAATTGTTACTTTGTAGGCTTCAAAGGCACTTTCATAATTCCAAGTGATATCGAATGCAACTAAGTACATTTTTTTTTTCATTAAAGCATTTATTTTTAAATGGCATATAATTAGAAGTTATTTCTGTTTACATTTATGATTTCTAAAAATAAGTGAGGTGTTCTGAATGTTAGATTGAGTTCCTAATCTAATCCTAATTTCTTAAATCTCAAATTGCCATGAAAAACTGGCAATATATCTGTTATCCTTCTTTGCCTTCATTTCTAATCAATTCATAAGTAGATTAAAAAGACAAAAAAAAAGTGTGGTGGTTTGTGACTGTATAGTTGTGACTCCATCACTGGAATTGTAAAATTCTCTTTAAAATAGTCTAAATTTTCCAATTGCTAAGACAAATTCCTAACATGTGAAATTTCAAGTAAGGAAACTGAAAATACCTTCTGGTTGGTTGCTTGGCCAGTTTATTGTTTGGTTGGTCAATTAGTTGTTTTTTTGGGTGCTTTTCTGTTTGCAACTTTTGGGGTTTTCCTTGTTGGTTTGTTGTTGTTGGTTTTCAGGGGTTTTTGTTTTTATGATAAATGTATTTCTCTTTGTTTTA
Organism: Regulus satrapa; assembly: GCA_013396955.1. Classification (NCBI taxonomy): domain Eukaryota; kingdom Metazoa; phylum Chordata; class Aves; order Passeriformes; family Regulidae; genus Regulus; species Regulus satrapa. The sequence continues at coordinate 14,080 of VWZN01013900.1, forward strand.
CTTTTCCAGCAATTCAAGCCATAGAGAACAGGTTTGATTTTAGGCTTTTATAGTAAAGTAGCATATCTATTGTTGTATCTATGTCTAATACACTTTCACTTTTAGAAAGGTCATTCTTGGTGCATAGAAAAGATTTATGGGACACATTAGTTACACAGCTGATAATGTATTAAAAAAACAAACCCAAGAAGACTGAGAACTGCATTTATAAAATCATTATGGAATAATGAAAGAAGATCTGGAGCATAACATTTTAAGAAAAAAATTTAAAACTTCCTGTCTTTCCATTTCAACATGCAAATGTTTAAGATAAGATTGCATAATAACTGTATGGAATGTTTTCATCATATTGCTTAATACATTACAAAGTATATATAATGATACTGAGCACTACCATATTAAATAAAAACTGATTAAATTATGAGAAAACATGATTTCATAACACTCCTGAATGCAAAAATCTACAGAAAAAGCTTATATTTTTTTTCTATTTCCGCAAAATCCAGAAGACTTCAAGAATCAAAATAGTATCATTGAGTTTCTTT
>VWZN01013902.1:1673-40061 GCA_013396955.1 Regulus satrapa
ATTGGACTTATAGAGTAATTCATGTTGGACAGGACTTCTGGAGGTCCACTGATTCTGTCCCCTCTCAAAGCAGGCCTAACTTGAATGAAGTTGCTTACAACCCTGTCCAGCTGAGTTCTGAATAGCTCTGAGAAAGGAGATGACACAGCCTCCCTAGAGCAAACTGTTTCCATGTTTGTGCAAGTTAAAAATATTTTATTCATATCTAACTGAAAATTGCATTGCAACCTGTCTGTTGTCTCTTGGTCTGTCACTGAGAGTTCAACAGTGAATTTGACCTGGTGTTCTCGTTAGCTTCCCTTTTATTCTTAGAGTTTTGTGCTCTGCTATGCAGTAACATCTGTTAAAACTGCAGTTTTCATGTTGAGACATAAAAGGAATGTATTTCTTCACAGGATTCCCTAGCAGGTTTAAGCACAGTTCTTTGTATGCCCTCATGACTTACTCAGGTTGGTATCTGATAAATCAGTTGGTTTTCTCTGCATGAAGAGTAGAGATGTTCCAGTTTTTTCTTCCCGGATATTTGTATTTCTTCGAGCATGAAAACAGAATATTTTAATTGTATCTTAATATTTCTATGATGAGATGTATAAACATACTAATGATTAATTACTTCTTAATTGAGACGAAATTGGATTTATTCACAGAAAGAACTTTACTTGTATCAGTTATCTGAAAAGGTGGTAAGCAAAAGTTTAAATGAATAATTAACCTGTTGAAAAATAATGAACCTTTTAGATTAAGGGCGCATCCTTACAAAAGCACCCTGACTTCCCACAGCTCTTAAAAATGCTTAAAAGTAGAGATCTTGATAATCATGTTTTGGAATAGTAAAGTAGGATGAAATCTTAAATACATCCATCTGTTACCACAGATAGTGTTTTGATACAACATACGTTAAATATGATTTGGTTTCTTAGTAACTTTGAGCTGTTATTAAGGCTTTAATTTAATGCCTTTGGATAATTAGAGGAATATTTGAGTGTACCTTCTGAGAGAAAAAGAACAAGGTTCCTTTTTTGAATTTGTGATGTGTATTTTTAACTCTGGGTGTACAGGATCACCAAGTTTATTTGGAAAATTTTCTGCCTGTTCATGACCACAATGATCAGAAGATGGAACTAATAGTCTTTCAGTGACAGAGAAAAACATGGAAGCTAGGTGAGTTTTACTAGACAGCTATTAACACCTACCCTGTAAAATAATCTGACAGAATTAGGTAAATCTGACTGTGTTCTTTGCTGCATTCTTTTCTGAGAAGTTCCGCTTCTCTTCTGAACTTAGTTCAGTTCTGTTTTTCTAATCTTAGATTGGTTAAGAGGAGACCATTTATTTTATTTTTCTAATGTCACTGAGATATAAAATGCTTTCCAGAAGGGTGGAGATGGTATTTAGAGTTCCCACAATGTTTTGTTTGTTAATTATGTAAGGACCTGCATCCCTCCCTTTTCTTGTTTAATTAAAAATTAACACACAAATATTGGCAAATTATCTTTTACTGTCACTGTACTCTGACTAGTTATTCACATCCTGAATTTGTGTGGCTGTCATGAATTTTATACAGAAGAAGTGAGGTTTAACTCCTAGGTGAAAGTGATGGTTGTGTTTTTGGCTTCAGAAAATACCTTCACACTGAGAAAGGTAGAAGACCAAATGAAGAGGAATTCTTGGATAGGTAGGTATAGAATTCCATTGAGTTTTTTTTTCTGGAAATATTCTTGTTGCTTTTCAGATACTTTAGTCATCCTAGTTTTCTTATTCAGCAGTTAGTTTAATGTATGTTTTTATAGAAACTTCAACAGCTGTTTCTAAGTTTTCACTTACATATGAAGACAAAGATTGCACTTATTGCCTTCTAAAGAAAGTTGGTTTGTTGGTGGGATTACATCAGTTGCCTGACATCTTTCTCCCTCGTGGTTCTTGTGAAAAAATTGAGTTTTGGTACCTCTTCTTTGTGGAAGATCAGCAGTGCTTGAAACTGCCGAGCTCTGTACAAAGTAACAAAGCACAGACACAGTTGGAAGTGGGCCCTGCATTGCAAGGAATGGCTCATACCAAATGGCATCTCCTCAGGGTCTCTTACCATTTTTCTCTGAAGCCCAAGTTACCTAAAACACTGATTTATGAAAGCATTTGTTGAGACTTACCTGTAGGTTTGTAGAAGACAGTAAGTTTGGGGTTTTTTTTTTGAGGAGGGGGGAGCTGTAAGTGTATTTATGATCTGGGAGCCAATATTAACATTCTTAGGAGTAAACTCAATTTTCTCTAGCACAATACTGTTTGATCTTCTAGTAAATTCTGCAGCTTAAGATCTTGGACAAAGTAATGTTGGACAAAGTAATTTTTCCTCCTACAAAATGATAGTGATTAATTCCCCAAAACAGCTCTGCAGAAGTTAAATTAGCTACTCATGTTTTCTTAATGTGAAATAAATGCTTTTGAAACTGGAACTAAGAACATTCAGTATAGTTGTGTTTTGATACTTAGGTTTCTGTTACAGATAATTACATAGTGCAAAGTTCATATTTCATTAAAAATATTTTCTTTTGAAGTAACGTGCTATCTAAAAGCATCTTACTAGAGGAGAATATAAATCCTACAACTGCACTTAGGTTCTCAGGACTTGCATCAATAAAACAGAATAATTGTAGTCTGTAATAGAAGTCAGTTACCTCACAGAAAGACTGGGCAGATTCACAGGACGTCAGTAACGATGACAGGCTGCCTTTGCTGCCGTTGATTTGTTCTTGAATGTCTTCAAGCAGCATGCCAAGTCTAAATATTCCTCCTTCCACCCTTCTAAATCCAATCACAACCCACAGTTACTTAAAACTCTCTGAACTCATCTTTTATTTCTTACCAAGATAACCACAGTGGACATTGAAGTACATTTCCCATAGGAAAAAATAAAGTGTATGGAGTTGACAGAGTCCCTTTTAAGTATTTGAATTAATCAAATAGACATCCCAATTAGAAGCAGGATATATAAAGCCCAAGGTCAATTTTGGCCAAACAACTTTTAGTTTACTACATTAAGATAATATTTTCACTTCAGGAAAACTTTAATGAATGAAGTAAAAGCTGTAAGACAGTCAAAGAAAATATACTGATGTACTATTTAGCACTTCTCTTCTAACCTCTCAGGATCAAACTCTCCAAGGTTGATAGGCTTGTCCTTGTAGTTCTGCATCTGTAAGTTGTGGTGCTCTTCTCTAGCTTTTAAATAATTTCTTTCCAAGGCATCAAGGTATCTTTTCAGTTGATTTAATGCCTTTATCAATAAGAAATAATTCAATACAAAATGTCATGATAACTTAGCATAAGTAGCTATCACTATGTCATGCTATGTAAGCCAGATGTTATTTGCAGTGCTGTTGGTAAGAATTTTGGTAGTTCCCTGAATTGAAACAGGACTGCATATTGTACCTAGTACTCTGTGCTGCTCTCTTATGTCCAAGTAAAATAATGGAACTTATTTCTGAACGGATGCCCGGCATGTCAAAATTCCTAACTTAGATGGCAACTTCAGGCCTTTTATTAATAGTTTTAAGTCAGAATCCTTAAAAGATTTAGGAATTAGTCCACCTACTGAACACCTTCATTTTTGCTTCCTAATCTCATACCTGAAGTCTCAACTGAGAAGAGTAAACACTCCTTTGAAGTAAACATCAAGCATCTCGCCAGAAAATCGTAAGTCTACAGCCATTTCAAGTTCATTTCAAATATCTCAAAAGACATAAATTAATTTACCAGATATTTGTCTTGTAAAAAGAGTGTTTCCTGGATCACATGCTTAGAGAAGTCTTCCACCTTCAAGGCAAAATATCAGACTTGTATTATATTTAAACCAAGTTGCCCAGTGATTGGAGAATTTGAGTATCAGTGCAGAGTATATATTAAACCAGAGCTCTTACTTTCTTAGTCAGTTGCTCTGTCTGATCCTTTAATATTCGAGACATCTTTTCTCCCAGTGTAAGTTCTGGCAGAGAATCAGAAGGGTTTAGACACGGTGCTTCTGCTGTCCCAGCTGCTGGTAGTGCCACCGTTGCTGTTCCAGGCTGCAGTCCTGTGGAATACAAGGTAAGATTGATCAGCTGCAATTTCGGCCCAAAAGTGTAGTCAAATCCCATTAAATAGTCATTTGCATAGTTACTGTGATTTTATTTACTTGCTTTAAGCAAACGATGTGTAGGTTGTACAGGGACAGGAGCATGTAAGGTGATGACATCAGGGGGTGTCCCAGTGTGTCCTGAGGAAATGGCACTGCTGGCATTTGCCAAGTCTGACTGAGGAAGTATCTGTTAAAATGAGAGCCTTCGTTATAGATACAATATATAGAACACTTATGGACCTGAACAAAAAACTTCAACTCAAAGTACAAAATACTGATGTAATGTTTATTGTAACAGTACCATTTAATTTTCTGAGTTGGTAGTTAGATGTATAAAGTGTCTCATTGTAAAAATACTTAAAATACTTCTGCTCTGTGTTGTGAAAATATAGAGATTTGTATAAATGAGAAATAGAATGTGAAGGTGACGAAATAGTTTTAGGGGACAGTCATAGGTAAAGGAGAATGAGTTTTAAAAAAAAAGTATTTTGAGAGATTTACCTTAGGATTAAGTCTCAGGTGGTCAATATGATTCTGGATAGAATTGGTCAGCATCTCATTAGCAGCCAGGAAATAATAGGGAAAACTATTAAAACTTGTAGTATCTCAAGCAATTGACTGAGATGTAAATCTAGGAATGGAATTAAGAATCTGTAAGGCTCAGAGAGTGAGCTCCATGTCAGGGCATGAAATTGAGCAGTGGTTATCTAATGACTAACAAGCTTTAAAATAAATTCACTACAGTAAGAGAAATATTGTTGGCAAAAAAAATCCTTTAGAAAGAACTGATTAATCAATAAACACCAGTCTCAGTATTTGACGAGGGTTAGATGTGAAAAAAGGCCTTAACATGGGCACAGTATAAAAATAGAGTATTGTTCTTAAAAATGTATTTGAAGTATTTTCTGTGAATTTAAGCATTTAAATGTAACACTAGAGATAACAATTCATAGTGGATTTCCTAATTATTTGATAGGATTGTGATTTATCATCACAATCAATGCTCCAGTGTTAAAATACTGGAGTTTAAATAAAACTCAGCCTTGAGGTAATTGCTAAGGACAGTTCTGTATAAAGTCAGTCCCACAGAGGTTTATTTGTGAAAGCAGTTTTTGAGTCAAGCGATGTGCTCACTGATACCTACAGAGTTCCTACAGAGCTAGTCATGTTAGATTTTATGGGATACAGAATATCTTCTTGCAATAAACCACCCCTATCCAGTATGGAGAATTTCTTCAAGCATCCTAATTACCTGCAGCTGTCGCAGCAGTTCTGAAATGCTCCTTTCTTCTTGATTCTCTACTTCAGCAGAATTGAAGTAATTCTTATTTTCCAAAACGTTGTTCACAGTTACCGATTTACTTAGCAAAATAGGAAATGGTTTTGCTCTCTCCGTTGAGGGAGCTGAGGTAATATTGTCAGGCTTTTTTGGTACTTTATCCTCTGAAGTAACTTCAGAGAAGTCAGGAAGGCAATAGCAAGCTTGCCCTTGGCCATATTTGAGCTCACAAGGCGAAACCGTTACCTTAAACAGGGCTCTATCACCTTTCATGTTTTGAAAGGTGTGTGTATCTCCAGCCTCATTAATCAATTGTGAATATTCCTGTCTGCACCCACACCGACCAGAAGAAAAAATAGGTTTCTTTGAAACAGATCTATTTTCCTTTAACGAGTTTGCATTTTTGTCACTAGCCTTTGCTTCTTTGTGCTTTTGTGGGGGATTCTCCTCAGAGCTCGTTGCCCATTGTTCCTGCACTAAGGGGCCTTTGCTGTGTTCTGAGGGCTCAGGTTTGCTGGCAGTGTCATCGATACTTTCAGTAAAGGACACCTCTGGTATTGTCTCACATTCAATTAAGTGGCATGTGCTTAGTAATTCTCCCCTAGAAAAATGACGCAGGAGGACATTGGACATCTTGGAGGTAGTTACAGGTTCTTTGCTGTCTGGTTTACTGGAACTACCAACAGGTAACTCCTGCTTAAAGGAAGCTTCACTTCCAGGCAGTTCACTTGGAACTCCAATTGTTCCTCTGGTGCATCTGTGAGGACTGGAGAATTCTTCAGCCTGTGGAAGAGTTTCATAATTGGCTGCTGCTTTTATGTTTTTATCTTCAGAACAGGCTATATTTAAAATACCAGAAATATCTTTTGTACAACTACGGACATTCAAATTATCTGAATTGTTGTTGTATTTACAGCTTAGTTTATGATGGAGATGTAGGAATAAGTAATCTTCTTTGTCAGTTTCATCTGTGCTGCAGCCTAATGCATCTGAACATGAATCATTCATTTGGGCTTTCATCCAGTCTGACGGTTTGCACTTTTTTGTAGTCTCCATATCGAGTTTACGTGGAATATCAATGCCATTGCTTTGCCGGTCATGGACAGAGCTTTTATTATTGCATGGATCAAAATCTGAAATGTATGATCAATAGTTATTTTTTTACTCAAATACACATGGCAACAATACCTAGTTATCTAATACAATTGATATTTAATTATCTCCCTACTGTAGCTTTTTTAGAACAATCGTGCTGACATGGCTGCTTCCCTATTTGCACTAGTGTAAGTCTGCATTAGCTGCTGGAGGAAATAAAGAGGCAAACGACCGGGCTGCTGCCAGTTACCTGTCCCTGCTCATTAATCCTGCTCTAGTGGTAAAGACAAAAAAAACCCAACCCAAAACAAAAACAACTTGCTAAGAGAGCCACGAGTGGTACTAGAGTTCAACCTCAGGCTGAAAGAAATCCGAACAAACCCCCTCAAACCCCTCTTTCTCTCACCACTCCAAACCGTTTCTTTAGCTTACGCTCCAGAGGAAGACCACAACCTTTTTTTCCGCGGATCAAATGCCGAGCCGTGCCCGTGCCGTGGGGCCAGGAGCGGAGCGGAGCGAATGCCGAGCCGAACCCGAGCCGAGNAGCGCCCTTGGGCGAACAAAGGCAGGAGGTGGCCGTGCCCGGCGCGGGTGGGCTCTGTGCCACGGTCGCCCTGAGGGCTCTGAAGGGAGCCCGTACCAGCGGGGCTGTGACTCGGGCGGCTTTGGGCACTCGTGTTGTGCTAACGAGGTCGATAACTAAAATAAAAGCGTGAGGGCGAGAGTGAAACAGGCTGGTAATAGAAGCGGAACCAAAGGATCCGCAGGCTTAACGCGAGGAGTGAGGTGTACGGGGAACCAGCTCTGAACTCTTGTTCGAGAGTTAGGCGCTGTCTTGTGGCATATCTAAACTCGGATTACACCAGACCTAGTCTCATTTATCTATTAGACTGTAAGTTTTGCTGGTGTAGTTGCTGCCCTTCTATTGTTTTTTCCCCTTTTCAGTGGAGGAGCATAGTAAACCAGAAATCGCTCACTATCCCGTTATTGACCTGACTGCCAAGACACAAATTTTACCCCACCTTGAAGCTGTGGCCTTTCTTCTGCTTTAGAAGCTTTTTCTACCTAACGAGCTGTTCCTGTAGATTCTTGCCGGTGACTGCAGGGCTCATATGTCCTTGGGTTGCCATGGAGAGCTCTGCAACCATCTCAGAATTTGGAAGAACGTGCTGAGTCTTGCATCTCAAACAGAGCAGTTAAGAGATTCTAGCCCCTGCTTAAATGTTGTGTGGAAACTTTATACCGCTTTTTAAAGCAATAATTGTATTAGACCTGAAAACGCTAGCAGAAAGACCTCCTCAAAATACAGTCCTTCTAAATTCGTTGCTTATATATTTATAGTGTGTTAAAACTAATTTGTAGGCCTGTCCAAGTGTTCCTTGTTACTAGTTTAATTAATGGTTAGCAAGTCTTATGGACTGTGGTTATACATCCCTCTTGGCTTAGGAAGGACTTTGTGCTTCTAGTTACTTCCGTATAAAGCTGGGGCAGAGCTTACCTGAAACCTAAGACAGCTTCACTGCACTTAGAAGAAACCTGTGTGAGTCTTCTCAGTTGCTTTATTTAGCATGCTGGACTTTCTGAGGGATCAACCTGTTATTGTTATCACTGCTCCTGCAAGTAAAAGCAAAGAAAGATACCAGGTACCAGAAAACCAAATTTTCTTTAGCCATTTAGTAGCAAGTTATTGCTAGTGATAATAATAACAAGTGATAATATCCAAAAAGGGGGAAAAAAAAGGTTTTATTTTGTGGAAGACCACAATAATAGGAGCACAAAATACGGGAAAAGCAGAAGTGGAAGGAATGGCAAGAGCTGGTCTGAACCACATACAGTGTTGAACAGATGATTAATGTCAAATTGCCTCTTGGGACTCAAATTTGGCAGGCTCTGAGGAATATGGTTCTTGTTCATATAATGAAACTTCTTTGTATTATAAAGCTTTTACTAATAGGAAGGGAAGCTCTCATCCATCTGGGCTACAGGGAATATGAACCACATGTGATTTATAAAGAAGGTGCTCTAGATCTATTTTATTTCTTCATTCCTGTTTGCTGCGCTATTTTTCCTCCTGTTGCCATGTTAGTATACTCCTAGGAATGTTGTTCCTTGCATGCAGCACTTTGGAGCCTGGACCTTATCTAGTGATCGTTGGTTTTCTGGAGAACAGGATTGTTCCTGTGACCAGTTCTATTAGTGGAATAATGCCTGCACATGGGGGATAAAGTGGCAGGGGGGCAAAATGGGCTGCAGTCCAGCAGTCAGCACAGTGATGGAAGGAGCTGCACTGAGGAGATTCTGAATAGATTTGCAGCTGCAATCCCAAGTGTTGGAATGAATACGCAAAGCAATTTACAACTTGGCGCCTCAACAAATGCTGTTTTCCTTACATCTCCACGGGTGCTGTGCTATAAATACACTGTACCTGTCTGTAGGAAGCAAACAGTACAGAAAGCAGCACGGAGCCTTCTCGGTGTTGTGGGCGCTCGCCCTGCAGCGCAGCTTTGGCAGGCTGTGGCTGTAGAGTCACTGGAGAGGGTGTCCATGGCTGCTGCTCCTCTTGGAGCTCAGGCACAGGTGCTGCAGGAGGCAGTGCTGCTGGCACTGACCTGCCAGGGACCATTGCAGTGGGGTTACGGAGCTTCTGTCAGAGCTGCACCTGCTCCCTGCAGGATGAAACCTTGCTGGGGTGGTAAGGATTCCTTATGCTCAGTGCCTGCTTTGGCTCTGAAGGAGCACCATAGTGCCAGCTAGGAGTTTTGAAACAGCAGCTATATTGCTTCACTTCAATTGCTACTGCCAGTGAGTCTAAGGATATTTTTTTTAAATTTAATTTATAGAATCTTAAGGTAACTTCTTCAATTTCTTTGTAATACGCTCGTACGATGTTTGTCTTCTTTCTTTTACGTACCACGATCTCTTTTTAAGAGATTTTATAGGCCAAGAAGGAGCTAAGCTAGGTGGAACAATTCATTGGAGGGATTTGTGATCAACTTGCCCTGTCAGCTTATGTGCAAACAGCCAGCCTTTTGTGCTGAGCCCTTCCTATGCGGGTTCTTTCACACTGGATAACATGCTCCAGTTCCCAAACTGAAGCTAGTCGAGTGTCCCGTTGCCTGGGAGAGGCCTTGTGTATCTTTATTTGCACAATGAGATTGTCCCAAAGGAGCAGGCTTCAAATGTACCTTCCGAACTTGCTAACAAAACTGTGAGTGATTTACTGGGAATGGGTTCAGCATAGGCTGTGAATGAAAGGATCACACGGTACTGCTGGGCTGTGCTGTCATTGCAGTCCGTTGTGCCGTTCGTGCACTTCAAGTGCTTGAATGCAAATCTCATCCCCACTTGTGGGAGATGTTGGAAGGAATGCAGCACAAGGTTTATTTTCAGGCTGTGAATGACAATTTGTAAATAAACTTGGATCTGGTTCTGATTAAAAAAAAAGAAAAAAGATACGGAATCCTAATACCTTAATATATCAAATATATGAAAATGTTCTGACCTGTTTTGGCTGTGATAGTATTCTGTGCTGTTCTTGTATCTGAAATCTTAATCTTGCTAAATGTAGAATTCTTTTAATTAATTAAATTAATTTTAAATCTTGAGATGAGTATCTCATTGCTAGGACATTTTTAAAGGTTTTTTAAAAAATACAAATAGAGCTTCATAAACTGTTATGATTTATATCCCGTAAAGTGGTTTTGGGGTTTTATGCCATATTTTCCTGGCGTTGTTTCATGTAGTTATTAATATTTTTAATACAACTATTTTGCTTACCTGCATGAGAGTCTTTGGGACTGTTCTGGGGATACTTGTGCTCCTTTGTCATTAGGGGGTTTCTCTTCCTGTAGTCATATTGGTGACCAAATTAGAGTAAATTGATGAATAAAATAATTGGACAGAAACCTCTTTTCTTGATTGAGGTTCACGTACAGTGCTAGAAAGAAGTTAGGGAGAGGAAAGAAGAGAAGAATCACAAACTCAGGAGTTTGTGACAGACAATGTATTCGTGTAACTACTCACTTGGCAATTACTTTCATTTCTGGAGGAGAGCTGTTGTGAGTATCCTCACTTCTATTACTGGTATTTTTCTGGTCTTTCATAGGCCTTTTGTGCTTCTGTTGACCATCTGGAAAGACTGCAAGTCATTAAGTCTTGGCCCTGAAGTGGCTAAAAAGGGAGCTGGAATAATTTCAGAGATAACAGAGTCCGGTTTCCCTCGCTCACTCTAGTAATTCTTTTCCCTCACAAAAGCAGTTAGCTCTGCACCTGTCAGTTCTGGTGACAGAATGCCTGTCTAGCCTCGTGCTCCCAGTTCAATTTGGTGATTGTCTTTCTCTCAAGGAAGCGATGGTTTCCTATACCAGAGATAGCTCTGTGCACCTCACTTGTGCACAGCAGAGGGACCCTCATATTCCGTTTTCTCTTAGAAGGTTGTAAGTGGATTCCAGGCTTGTGGAGCAGTGTGTTGATAGGGTTACAAGTCAACATCACCTGTGGGCCAAAGCCATTGCAGTAGCCACCCCTTCCAGCCATTTCAGGGCTCTCTGCAGTATTCAGCAATGCCTCTTAGATTTGTGTGGGCCTGTGTTTATGAATTCAGCATGGTAAATATAGGTGGGGTGGAGGAGGAAGCATCTGAACCAAGAACATGAGATGGTGGTTTCATTTATTTGCAGCTTGTCTGATGAGCCTGATGGCATAGGGTGTTGAGGTGGGGTCTTTGCCAGGCTCTGTCACGCCGCGAGGAGCAGCTCAGGAGCTGTTGATGAGCTGGAGCTTTCCTCTTCTGTCCAGTGATGTGACCTGCCAAGGGGTTGGCATGCTGCAAAGCCAGTCCTGTAAAAGAATCCCTGGGGTTTATTCTGGGCTTTTCTGCTCAACAGAGAAGTCCGTCAGGAGACAAGGGCAGTATTTCACAGCAGGTATTGCTCCACATCATCATGATGTAAACCTCAAATTCACCTCAGCTGGTTTCGCTGTGCACTCAGCTCATCAGCTGTTGAACAGCTGTCAGAAGTGGTGCAGAGAGGAGTTTAAAATTAAGCTGCCAGGAATAACCCCAGTGCTCTTGGTACAGTTGTTTCTTGTATTTGCACCATCCACTCTCATGACTAGTCACTTGTACTGTGTGCAGGGTTTGGAAAAATTAGCTTTTCCCCAGCATGGCACACATTTACTTAAAGACTCATTCACAGGGGAATGTGTATTACTGCAGAAATGCTCAAGATTATGCTGTTTACTATGTAAACACAATATTAGACTTGATGTGAAATTTTAAGGCTTTTTTGGTGGCTTATTTTAGGCTTATTCATTAGATATCCAGTATTTAAAAATATCCTTGAACAGCAAGACTAAAACAGAGAATGCTTTACTTCTGAACATTCATTGTGCTATTTGTATTTCTATACTCTTTTCTATTTTGAAGCTCTGAAGCCGAGCTGATCTCTCTTTCAGTAATTGGACTGTTGGTATATTTTTAGTTATGTAGTCTGGTTCTTCGTTCACAGGGTATGCAAAGCTCTGTTTTATTCTTAGATATCCAGTTCAAGCTTCTTTTAATTTTTTTCTTTTTTTTAAAATTTTTATTTTCTTTCTCCCCTACCCATTCTGTAGCATCTTTCTGGAATGAAATTCAAAATTAGTTCACCAATGGGAAATTTGTCTTCGTCCTGAAACAAGAAGTTTCTGTCACTAGTTTTTCTCAGGAAATGCAGTTTGTGCAGTAGATCTGCCTTTATCTGTACTTTCCTCGGTGTCAGTGGTGCCTTCATTTGGCAGATGCTCCTTTCCCCCAGCTGTGTGAGGAATGGCAGATGGGCAGAGAAGGCATGACTGGATCATCTCCTGTAGGGAAAGGCAGAGGGAAGGGAACTGTGTGATTTGTTTTTTTCCACCAGCCCCCAAGGGACCATCAGGGTCTGCCAGCTCTCCACCATGGGACTGCATCAGCACAGCAGACAGACTCCAAAAAAGAAAGTGTGGGTTGAGGAAAATGAAGCTGCTTGAAATGTGCTGTTTTGAGGTGATGAAGGAGAATAAAACCATCTTCTCCAACTGTATTGTGGTTATTAGTTCTGTGTACTGCAAATAAATCGCAGCACTGGCTTTCTGTTGCTTGCTGATGCATTTTCACCTGTGCAGAAATACGATTTTTTTGTCAAAAGTTAAGATGAAAAAATCTACTGTAGGCATTCAGTGTAACTAAGAATTGCAACTGATAAACTAATTGTCTACCACTGAGATAAAATTTGTAGTATGCAATTAAATAATCAGTGAAATGGAAAATGCCTTAGAACGTGAAACACCTGTCTGGAAGCTGTGGAAAGTAGAACTAACTTGAATACAGGCTTTGGGGAAAGAAATGCAAACTGTTGTTTTATCACTGTCAGGAACTTGAAACTTCTACTGATTAGAATTAAAGAAGGGAGGGGGCTTGCTTTTTTCTCTAATTCTTCTTGAAAGAGAGTGACCCTTATTCTAGTCTCAGCATTTGTATCGCTGATCCAGTGCGGGAGCTTTAATGGAAGGTTGAGATGCACTTGAGGTGCAAACCCCATCCATATTCATACAGCTTTTATATAAATCTTCGATTTAATAGGGGAAAAAAAAAAAGAATGAGAAGGAACTTTCTGACGGCAATAAGTTATTGTTTTAGACAGAGCACTGTTTTGAGGCAAATTTACCTTTTTATTGATAGTTTAATTGAAAATCCTTTGGCTGTTTATAGCCGGGGTGGGTAATCCCTAATGATGGCTCACCATTTTCTTCTACTAAAGAATTGATGCAGTGCACGTTTTGTGGGCTGTGAAGTGGCTGCTGCATTTGATTGCCCAACTTCTGCCTTACTCCATTTGACTTGGGGGTGGCGAGGCTGATGTTCGTTTTTGTTTCGGTATCAACCAACTCTGTAATTAGTTTAATTTTCCTCTTCTGAAGGACACCCAGTCTTTTCTCTGTGGGCTTTTTGCTGCTACTTCAAAATAACAGAAACTTTAAAGACTTCCTGTATTTAGCAAAATTGTGCATTTTAAGGTTGTGTATACAACTTCAGTTTTTCACTTATGCTTTCCTGAAAGGCAGCTCTTTAACATGGATAGAGAGTTTGTATTGCTCTGAGGTATAAAGAATAAATTTAAAGCAGCTTGATTGCACTAATACAGGGTTTTTTTTCTTCCCTAGTAAGCCCCAAGTCATTTTTTTCAAGCTACATAAATTTTTAATTAGAAATGCAAGTTTAGGAGAAGGCATAACTAACAGTGAAACAGGCTGACAGTGTAGAACTTCCCCTGAGGTCTGTTAACTCCTTGGGCTGTTCTGCCGGAGCCCTGTGTCCCCTGAGCCACTCCCACGCTGGTCACCAGCAAGGCTCGGTTACACAGAGATGCTCTCAGCAGACAGAGCAGCTGGAAGAGGCAGGCTTCGTTTGTTCTCCTTCGGTGCTCCCAAGTTTACAGCTGGAGATCCCCCCTGTTTTTGCATTCCCCACTCATGAGTGGGGTGTGGTTTGGTTCCTGATGACACGGTGGCCTCATGGCTGCAGGGTAATTGCCATCCTAATGACTTACGCGGAGGAAGCCGGCCCTGAAGAGCAGACCCCGTAATTTTGGTTGCATCCGTGGTGATGATGATGATGATGATGTGTTGGCCAATGTGGGTGTGTCCCTATTACCCTCCCAGGACTAGGAATGTGCTGTATGGCCAGGAAGGAGGGGAAAAATCCAGGAGCAGTGGTTCCAGCTCTTGGGAGAGGGTGGCATCAGTCAGACAATGAGGACAGATGTGTAGCTCAAATATAGTGAAGCTGTAAACACCTGATGTAAAATAGCTGCTGCTAAAAATAGCTGATATTTTAATAAACACAGATGTTCTGATGTAATTTTAGGCATAACTGGTGTGTTTTTGAAATTACAGTTGGCTCTCTATTTTTAAAGAAAGCTTTAAAAATTATTCAGTTAATTGCCATTACAGTATAAATATACAAACAAACTACCCCAGTCATAATTCCGTGATCTGTGGAGGTTGCCAGACTACGCCCTTTTTACTTTGTGGCGCGTTCCTCTGTGGAAGAGAACTTCTGAGTGCCTTGGGTTTGGTGAGCAGTGCTGGAGGGTGGCTTGGGGCCGTGTGCCTGAATGGGTTCCCTGAGCTGGGGCTGGACAGACCTGCGGAGAGTGAACACCTGGAACACAGCCTGCCCCCGGTGTGGGCTGCAGTGCCATTGTAACCCCTGGCTGTCACGCTTCAGGATTGCAAAAGCACATCCACACCCACTTGTTGATGCCAAGTAATTGCAGTGATGAGCGTGGAAGGGCAAAATACTCGTTTAATTGATTGAAAGAATGTAGATAGTCTGTTTGAGGGCTGCTGTCAAGGTAGAGTAGGATGGCAAGCATGAATCTTCACAACTGGGACTTGATAAAACTAATGAGAGGAAAAGGTATGGGCTGTATCGACAATTAAATACACGGGTTTACATATTCTTCTGATGACAGCTCTGAATCTGAGCTCTGTTCCTGTCTTTTTGATACCTCTGCAGTCTCTTGATGAAATATGCATTTGTGAATTACACAACGCTGTTTACTTGCAAAGGAAGGTAATATTAGTAACTGAGGCATAAATACGTCACTGTCTCTACTAAAAATATATTTAAAAGTGGGTAAACTTTTGATTACAGGGTTTCTTTTCTGTTAATTTTTCCCAGCTAGCCTAAACATGTCCAGTATTTACGTGCTGGCTTCTGCAGTCCCTTTGAAGCAGAGTCTGGAGCTCACGTTGCAGTGCTACGACGTTTTTGGATAGAAAGCCAGAGTTAACACCCCTTGCCGTCCAAACTCCCCTACTCCCCCCTTTTCTTTTGGGAGCAGGGAGGAGAAAAGCAAATACAGAGTTTACACTTCTGCTGGCTGCTGTGCTTACAGTGTTCCAGGTGGGACAATCTCCAGAATGGATGCTCTCCAGATGGGATTGTGCCCACCACTTGTGACTACCGGGGGCCTTCAGCTGATCATCAGGGTTTCAGCGACAGTTTCATGTAAAGCACTTTGTGATCTGTTCTATATTATGCCTTTTATTCTCTCATTTTCATCCTTTAAGGTTTTTGCCTGGAACTTCATGAGGCCAGAAAATACTAACAAGGGTAAATTCTTCAAAATCTCCAAGAGAAGAGAGTGTTGGTTTTTGTTAAACCCCTTTGGCTTTCTCACTTGCCTGCAGGAATTTCCATGTCTGTGTAGAAGGCTTTGGCACTGCCTTTAAGCTCTTGAATGACGTTTCCTGCTTGGTAGGGACAGTGTTATGCCTTTACATCAGCTGCAAATGGTGATGAGTTATTAACTCTGAGACTTCAAGCCAAGCATGTTGTTGTTGTTGTTGTTCCCTTTGCAGAGCCGCGGCTGAGTGGAGCTTAAAGGGCCACAGATGAAAGAAAGAACATGAATATTTCTGAAGGTGTGAGATGTGTCTGGCAGTGGCTTCCTTACCTCAGCAATAAAGAAGAGTTTTTCTGCAGGAGCTTAGGATATCTTTACTCCAGCTTCTCAGTATACTAACTGGAATGGTGCTCTGACAACAATTCTCCACAGTGAAGCCCTTACCTTACTACAGAACAGTGTTTCTTTCCCTGCTGATAATGTAACTCAATGGCGGAAGATAATGTTTTGATAAGCATGCCTGAAGATCGTTCCTTTCACGTGAGATACAGGTAAGACTCTGGCCATTTTTGCTGTTGATTATAGAAAGCTAAGCAAGTTGCAACAAATACCTTCATATCTCTGCTAGTAGTGTTGTTGACATTTAAAATTAATTTTTTTTTCTTGATTTTTGAGCAATGAAAATTCACTTTTGCTATGTAGCAGATTATATTAGTATAATTAGGTGATTGTATAGTATTGGAACTTGCATGGGAACAGAAGAGTTGGGACATGATTGTCTGTGTTTCTCTGTATTAGGGGTAGAATGGTACGGAGTATGGTGCCTGCAGGGTGATAGCTGCTCCCTCTTTCAGCTCTTGGGCTGCCTATGCAAATTGCTGAGTTTTGTCTGCTCAAGTTTTATATATATTTATATGAATGTTTGATTGATAGATGGAACCTGCCTTGGTGCCTTGCACTCAAAAGTGCAAAAGTTCTTGCAAGCGAAGAGGATATGGGATTTCCCTTCTGAGAGCTTTTATGGTTTTTGTTCTGAATCCCCTTTACAGACATGTTTGCATTTCAGACTCGCTCTAATGGAGCTGAACTCCAGGAGCATTGTGTAGTTCATTCTGTTTGGAAGGGTAAATCTTGCAATTCATTCAATAGGAAGCGACACTGAAAGACTGAAATGATTGTTTAAAGGGAAATGAAAAAATGTGGCTACTGTGTGCTCCCCCCCACCCTCCGCCCCTGGTTGTCCTTTCTTTGGGGTTTTTTCCTCGCTAGCCAGCAGCAATGAGGCAGGACCTGTATTTGTAAGACAGTACATGCTATGGCTTAAAAATAATCCTTCAACCTTCTGGCAGTGTTAGATTGCTGCTGGAGTGGTCTTCTCTTCTATTTCATAGAAGCCCTTCATTTCATTTCATTACAAGTGCAGTGCCCTGGTTAGCAGTGCAGCCAGCTGGAGAAGCTTTTTCATGGTCAGTAAGAAGAAAAATTAGCAACTAAGCTGTAATTCAGTGTTTTTTCTCTCTATTTTGCTAAAATCTTTATGCTATGGCTTTGATCTGAGTGTGTGGGCACGGTAACTGTGCTGAGTGACCACTTCCAGCATTCCTCTGCCACGATTCCCCACGCTGATGCTCTCGGCCCCCCCAAACAATCGCAGAACATCCCTGAGCACTCTTTAATAAAAGCAGGAGCTGTTCAGGGTACTGTTACAGAAGTAAATGGATGAAAAATGTGCCAATTGACTGGGTTAAACTGACAAGCTAAAAAAAATCTTTAAAAAATGTGGCCAGCACAGTCAGGGCACAGCGTCTCACTGCGTTACGCTGTATTTCAGTACAGGTTTGAACGGGACCAATTAAAAACATCAAAATAATGATATTTTTGTGACCTTATTAAACTTCTCTGCAAGAACTATAATCTTCAGCCAAGAGTGAGGGCAGAGTGAGGAACGGTGTGTCAGCTTTACTACAGGATGCTGTGGCACTAGTGATGCTGTGCATCTGGACTAGAGAGATGTCACGGGGTTGTTCTGGCTCTAGGTGTGTTACCTGAACCAACATGTTCCAGGGCAAATTGATCACGGCCGTGTTCCCCCTCGGAAGGAACATGTCCTCTTAGTGGGAATTGAACTGAGTAAAACTAAATTGTGTTTAGAGATTGTAGTAATCAGTGAATCTTACTGCTTTCTTCCACTGCCTTAATTCTTACCACTTTTCTTGTCCTTATTGTGAGATGAGAACAGCTGAAGGGAGATGAAAACAAGGAGGCAATATGCTTAGGGTTTATATTCTTAGAAATAATAAAGGTTTAAAATGGAATGGGAAAAAGGTCAGAGAAGAACAAGGAGGAGGGGGAAAAAGAAGAAAAGAAAAACAACAGGGGAGTCAGGCAGGAGGAAAAGTTTTGAGGGCCAGATAAGGATGAGGTAGTTTTACAAATGAGAAATTATTCAGGAGATGCCAGCCTTTCGGAGAACAGGTCCAGGCAGCTATAGACAGCAGAACAAAATGAAGCCCTGTGTGAGCATTTCCAAGTAATATCTGAGAGAACTTTATCCTGTTCAGCCGGAACAGAATTGCATTGGAAGGGGACAGATGAATGGGGCTCGTTCTCTTCTCCTCTCAATGTATCTCTTGTTTGGTCACTGGGTGTTGAGTAAATAATTCAGTTCAGCCCAGGGAACAGAGAGAGTAATGTCATATTCTCCTTGTAACTATTTAATGACTTCCTAAAACATTGATAACCTGGCCCTGTGAGGTCTGCCAGAGTGCTGTTTAACGGTAGTGACAGGTGGAGAACACCTTCGTAAATCCTAAAGAAACACACCAAAACAAAAATAAGTGGTAATTTGCATAAGAGTCCTTTTAATAGCAGAGGGGAGGAAAAAACAAATACAAACCAAAACCGAACCTCTTCTGAATCCAGTTTTGGTACTCAATGGAAAAGCCTAGGAAACTTTTAAAATAACCCAGTGATTTCATAGCTCTTATATAACCTAAATAAAATATTAATATTGAGTGCAGGCAACTGTGGAAGTAAATATTTAATTTTCTCTGTTCTATGCTGGTATAGCTTATTTAGATTTTTGAAATGGTAGGTCAGAAATAATGGATCCAGATGGAATTAAAGCTTTAAATTGCTGTACAGATTTTAGCAACCTGTTAACACAACCTCTCTAGAGTTGTGTAATTCTTGTATTCTTTTTTCCCAAACAATTATTAATTCCCATTTTCATGTACTTCCTGTAATTCTGGTTGAATTTAAACACTCTGTAATAACAGCTGATTTTCATCACTCTGAGTATAAGCCATTCGCTGCTTAGTTGTGTTCTGTAGGAAAGATCCCACATCTTTCATTTTTCTAAGTATACTAAGTCTAGGGTTGCGCAGTCAAATGACTGTATTTCACATTCCCTGATGAAATGCTAATGCTGCCTTGGCATTTGGCATTTTTTGGTGTAGTGTGAAATTGGATGCGTGCAGTCTCTGAGGGGAGCTGCCATACTGCAGCGCTCTCTGGTATTGCCCTACTACCTTTTTTAGCTGCCTTTTCTTCACCGGTTATGTGGCTGACGCATCATAAAAATAATTAAAATAGTTTAAAATATCTAATTGAAATAATAAATAAATAATTAAAATAGTTAAAAATATCTAATTTTTCAAATGGAATAAATTCGGAAGCAGAGTCCAGCGTAGCATTTTCTCTGTTACGTCACACATACATTTTGCTGAAAGTTCAGCTCTTTTAAGCCATTTAAGCTAAAAATCCAAAGAATGTGGCTGTGCAATGGTCCAAATCTCTGCACTGAGAAGCACCATATTTTCTAGCTGTCACTCTAATTGGACATGTCAGTTAACATGAGGTGCCCGGAGAGAACCTCTCTGGATAGGATTAAGATTACCCAGTGAAGTGTTTTAAGTCTTAAACCTTCAGTTGCTGATGGTGTAATCATTTCTGCCTTGTACTTAATTGTACTTAAAATTTTCTGCCTCCTCCTTACATTCAACACATGCACGATGTCATGAGAGCCAGGCGGTGTGCTGTAGCTAACAGGAACGCTTTAACTGCTCTGAGCAGAGTTTCCAAACCTAAAAACACTGCATGTGTTATGGATATCCAACCTGAGAAGTGGGGCTTGGCAAGAACTTCATGCTGGAGTTATCTTTTGCTGTCAGCATCTTTAGGAACTGCCAGGCAGACAGCGCTTTTGGTTGCAAAAGTGAAACATGTCGGTCATCTCGCTGTGCTTAAGTTGTGGCATGTCGAAGACCAGCAGGTATGGTAGGATTTGGTGTTTTGGATTGTACTTGTGATCCCTGTTCTCCTAGTTCTTTGGGAAGTCTTTAGATTTTTCAAAAATATTTCCTCCCTCTTCAGATTTGAGTAGAAGTTTGTATAATCACATTTTATTTTTTCCAGTTATGGAAAATACAGGAATGCAAATGCTGCAGGTATGGTAAAAGCTTCATCACTGTGTCAAGTTAGAGCAGGTGTCCTGTGGTGTTTCCACTAAAACAGCTTCTGCAAAAGCCAGCGTGTGATTGTCCACTTTTTGGCAATATTAGCAGATCTTTTTCAGCAATTACAGAATGTTTCTTACTGGGTTTCCATTTTGAAAAAAACCTTTAAAAAATTAAAATGCTGACATTTTTGCAAGCTTTTAAAAATGCATGTATCCTGAAAAGGCATGGAGAACCATACTGCTTCAAGATCGAGACCTGGAGCTCTTGTCTTTCTCATCTTCCTCTCCCCTGCCTTTCTTGCATCTTAGAACTGGAAAGTAGGAAACCTTTGAACAAAACTGTTCACACTTCCCGAAATGTTACATTTTGTACTCCTGACCTATGGGGCAAAAATGCTGGTGAGTGGCTCTTGCCGCTGTAGTTTTCTGTCTCCTTCATGTTCAAAATGTAATGGTTTACAAATTCATTCATGACTGCAGTGTTTTGTACCTGTATAATTACACAATTACTTGTTCATAAAAATAAAACATATTCCAGTGGGTTCTGGAATAACGGTGTGTCAGCGAATTAACTTGAATTGACATACATTTTATCATTAATTGAATCTAGATACTTTTTCTTACACTGAGAATTTTCATAGCAGTGTTAGTATAAGACATTAAGTGCAAAGGAGTATTGAGTTACATAGTAAGCAACTTGGGCAAAATTAGTTTTTGATACAGAGAATATTCTAATTTGATTTTTTTTTCCTGTGAATCATTTTGCAGGTTACTGTGGCATCCCTCTAAAAATCTATAGTGCTTCCATTTGTCAGAATCAGTATTTGTTACTAATAGCTTGATTTCTGGGTTTTCTGAAATTATCTAGATGCTGAAAACTGGCTTTGAACCCTTTGGGTGCTGCCTACGGACAAAGCAGTGTTTGGTTTCCTCTCCGAGACTGAAAACATAAGAAATTGTAGCTGTTTGTTCAACTGTTATTTTGCTCATCACCGTCGAAGTCACAGTTTCCGTTTGCAGCCTGAGTTTCTGTAATACTCTAGAGCAAAGCTCCTCGCTGGTAGTAGTGTGGTGTCGATTCTCTCTGTGAGTGAGCTCATGGCCTGTTCAGAGCTCAGGCGCTGCAGCGGGAGTGACCGCTGGCCTTTCTTGTCACCGCTGCAGGATGGAGGCTTCCTGCCTGGAGCTGGCTCTGGAAGGCGAGCGCCTGTGCAAGGCAGGCGATTGCCGCGCTGGAGTGTCCTTCTTCGAAGCAGCTGTTCAGGTTGGAACCGAAGATTTACGAACCCTGAGTGCTATTTACAGCCAGCTGGGCAACGCCTATTTCTACCTGCATGAATATGCAAAGGCCTTGGAGTACCATCACCACGATCTGACTCTTGCAAGGTAATGGTTCTTCCATGGTGGCAGAAGGAGCAGCTCCTTGTCCTGCCAAACGCCGCTATTAATAGCGGCTGATGAGCGAGGGTGGTGGCAGAGGGCTCGGGGCCTGGCAGGTCACTTGGGTGCCCTCTAACCTGGCAGCTAATACTTGGTCTAGCACCATAATCCTGGAACTGACTAAGGCCTCACCAGGTTTCTGGATAATTAAGTGGCTGCTTTAAATCCTCCCTTTCTTTACCCTTTAGTGTTTCTAAAACTCAGTGTTTCTACTTCTCTCTATTGTTAAGCTGCTCTCTTGTTTACTAGACAGAACTCCTTAATGTTTATCTGTGTAAAACTCATAATACTGTGCAATCTAAAGCCCTGTCCCTTTCATATGCTATTTATGTGTCTGACTTCTGATAGATGCAATAAAAGACAGACATATAATGTACTTAACCTCAATTTAGGCGTAAATCCATTCTTCCTCTAGCCTTACCCAGCTCCTGAGCAGTGCCCTTGGGACATTTGTTGTGTTGTGTTATCCCCCAGCTCTGACAGTCTGAGGGCTTCACTGGCAGTCTCTTGCCTTAGTCTCATTTAGAATCTAGCAATGAAGTAGTGCCTCGAGCTACAGAGGAGACTGTGAGTCTTAAACCTTACAGTTAAAGTGTCTGGTTAAGCTTTACTTAAAAGGAGATGGTCAAGTAAAACACAAATGCAGTTAAACCTCTCTTTCTAATGCAGGGACTGTCTTTCTAAATAATCTTTAAGAATTTCCTCTCCATTATTTTCTTAAAAGATATGAATTAAAAAAAGTTTCATTAAGCAGATGATTGACAGTGGGCCAAACAGCACTGACAGAACGAGATGTCTAACCACAGACTGAAAACAACATTGGAGTGCATTTCAGATAGAAAAGGAACTGAACACATGATACATTTACATGGTTGTGGTCTCTTTCATAAATTCATGTAATTCTCTACTATACACTGACCCTCTGCTTGGTTTAAATTATACCCTTTATATTCATTTCTGCCATTTTAGGACAATTGGAGATCTACTGGGAGAAGCTAAAGCTAGTGGGAATCTGGGCAACACCTTAAAAGTACTTGGGAATTTTGAAGAAGCTATCGTTTGCTGTCAGAGACATCTGGATATTTCCAGGGAACTCAACGATAAGGTAAGAACTGTGCAGGAATCAGGATGTAAAGTGCTAACATACATTCCTGAACGCTGTGGTACTGGTAAGGAGTGCACCTTTCAGAGGGAAATAGTGAATATTCAATCATTTCTTCTAGGCAGCAGTAATCTATTAGTTGGAGTACAGTTGTTTGGACCTGGAAGACTATAGGTCCAGGTTAAATACTGCCCTACTTTGTGGCGTGGGTTGTTTTGTTTTGGCTTGGTTTTAATTTTTAATGGTGATTGACCTCAAGAATGTATCTTGCTCTTCAAAAATAAGCAGTATGCAAAGCAGTTAGATTGAGGGATATGATTGGGTGGGTGACAACGTGTTCACAATGGGCAGAGTGTATTGATAAGTAGTTCAGGAACTTTTTTCCCATCTGTTGATTGTACAAATAGTTGTTGTGACAGAAGACTTTGAAGCATGAAATTTTAATGTCTTCTTTTGCTTCTGGTTCAGGTTGGAGAAGCAAGAGCACTGTATAATCTGGGAAATGTCTATCACTCTAAAGGGAAAAACGTAGCTAACGCTGGGACTCACGATCCAGGGGAACTTCCAGATGACGTGAAAAATGCTTTACAAAAAGCTGCAAAGTATTATGAGTAAGTAGTGTCTTTAAATGTTGGGGGCTGGGGGGATAGATCATGTAGATCATTAGAATGTGGGAGAGTTGCAGTGCCACGAGCTAGGCTGAGGAATGCTTCTCTGCAGAACTGAGGTACCTGTCAGTTTGCCCTTTTCAGTAGGACAGTGCCCTCACTGGTTTCTGTCGTGTCCTCACTTGAATTGTACCTGACAGCCCTTGGTTAGAAACCAGCAGAACTCTTCAAACCAGGCTGAGACACAGGGCCTTGTTATCCCTGTGTGTGTCACTAAAGAGGAGCACATTGGCTTGAGTAAGAATGCAGTAGAGTTTGGTATCTCAGAGGAAATATTTCATAGTTATTTTAGGGTCATTAAAATAGGCCTTTTCCTTTATATAAACATTTTAGAAACTATTATTTAAATTACTCTGAGAAAAACCCCAAACCTTTTCAAAGTCACTATTTTCCTTCTCATTTTCCCCCTAAACAGGGAGAACCTGTCAATAGTAACAGAGCTGGGTGACAGAGCGGCACAAGGGCGTGCCTTTGGAAATCTGGGAAACACCCACTATCTTCTGGGCAACTTCAGGAGTGCAGTTTTAGCCCATGAACAGGTACAACAATGTGCTAGTAATCAATTCTGTTCTAGCAGAGTATCAGGTTGCTCCTGACCTTTAGTACGTGTTTTGCGTTGGATCTCGTTGCAAGCTTTTTAATGCAGATTTTAAATCTTAATGGCACAAACTTCCAGTTTGGCTGTTCTTAGCAAGCATTTTTGACCTAAAGAATGCAGTTTTTTCATGCATTTCTGCATGCAAATGTATGTTACAAAGTATAAAGTGGATGTAACTGATGCAGTTATTTCATTTTTAAGCGTCTCCTAATTGCAAAAGAATTCGGGGATAAATCAGCTGAGAGAAGAGCATACAGCAACCTTGGAAACGCCTACATATTCCTGGGGGAATTTGAAACTGCTGCTGAATACTACAGGTGAGTGACTGCTGACAAACACAATTCATGCCTCTTGTACAGTTTACTTCTGTTGTGCCTGATACTGTAGCTCACTGTGGGACAGCCGTCTCTTCAGCCTGTGCTTTGAAAATTTCTGTTTCTTCAGCAAAGAAATTTTTCCTTTGTTGTTTAACTATTCTGGTTCTTTTAAGGGAGGGGCAGCATTAATGCTTTTCATGTTTTTAACTCTTTTGCTACTTTCAATAGACTCTTTGCAGTACTGGAGACAGATGTCTTTCCTCTGCTATTTATTCCCCTCATTGTAAAGGCAGGCATTACTGTCTCAGCTCTTAGTGAGTTCTGGAATGGCGTGAGGAGCTTTCCTGCCCTGAGAGGGGTGTGCTCACCAGCTGAGAGAGGTGGTGCACAGCAACATCAATTTACATCTTTAGTCTCTATTTTCAAACCAGACTTGTCTTGATTTCTGCACCACTAAGTACTCACTGCTGTGCCTGGGAAAGTAAAAGCTTTGCAAAGATGAGATACAGTATAGGTGGTGTTAGCAGCTTTCAGAGCACACCTGTTCTTCGGGGAAAAGCCTCAGTACTGAGCAGATCTCTCTGAGCACTCAAATTCTTCATGCCCAGCAGGGCTGGGCTGGCTTGGTGAGTACAGGCCTGGCCTGTTCATGCTGATGGGAAAATAGGTGTTGTAACACTGGTATTAAACAGTGCAGCCCGTCAGAGAAACTCCTAAGTAATTAATAGCCTAATAAGTTATTAATAAAGCAGTAAATTAAACGATGCTGTTTGAGGAATCAGCCTGCTCTCTAATAAAGTAGGTGGAAGTAGGCTGCAGCAGAGGGGTGTGGAAGACTTTTACAAGTGTGAGATTGGAGGAGTATACAAGATAGTAATTTATTATCCAATAATTTGCTAGCCTGCTGCCCTAATTTGTGAAGTCGTATAACTGATTTTCAGTGGTGCCTGTGCATTTTGGAAGCTTTTCCTTGCAGTGGTTTCTGAGGTGACTGTCCCTGTCTTGCAGGAGGACACTGCAGCTGGCTCGGCAGCTGAAGGACAGAGCTGTGGAAGCCCAAGCCTGCTACAGCCTGGGGAACACCTACACTCTGCTGCAGGACTATGAGAGAGCAATTGATTATCACCTGAAACACCTGGTGATCGCTCAGGAGCTACACGACAAGTAAGCCCAAAGAGATTGTTCAATGTGTGCGTGACACTCAGAGCAAATCCCCTTCCCTTCAACTCTCCCGTCACTGTTCCCCCGTGACAGCTCCATCAATGTGAATTCCCTCCATGCTGGGCTTGGGTTTTCATATGGAAAACAGAAATTACTCAGAATGGTATTTCAGCTAATGAGTCTGAGATGAAAGACAAATTGATGAATGGCTGTTTCTACATCATCTCCTGGCAGCACGTCTGTGTAAATTAAGGAAAAGAAAAGCTGATCTGTCTTTCATAGCTCATTATAGTAATTCACC
The DNA here is from genome assembly GCA_013396955.1 of Regulus satrapa. NCBI lineage: Eukaryota > Metazoa > Chordata > Aves > Passeriformes > Regulidae > Regulus > Regulus satrapa. Next base: position 27,357 of record VWZN01013902.1, read on the forward strand.
CTACTTTCATAAGAATCTGTGCTCTACTTGTCCGCAAGTTAATAATATAGGAAGGGATGGGGGAAGGAGAATAACACAGCAGCAAATAATGTTTATATTACAGTCCTGATTTTGGAGGCCTTTTTTATAGTGTCGGGTGCTACTCTAATTTTTCCAACATTTAAATGTACCTCTTCTTAAGTCAATAAGGATATGAAGGACTAATAGACATGCAAACTGAGGAAAAGCAAAGTGGGTTATATAACGCTCCATGCTTACAAAACTGTTTACTGTAAGCTTAAAAATTAAAAATTTTGATTAAATTTGTTCATATTTATTTATAACCAGATCACACATTTTTAAATACAGTATTTAATGTGTTAGTGTTAGAATGGTCTCTGATGATTGCCTTCATTTTTTTGGCCTAGCAAATTACTTTGGCAGTGCTGTAAAAACCTGACCTCTGGTGTTCAGCAGGTAGAGGTGTAATTGTAGATGTGTGTTCTTTTCAGAATTGGGGAAGGAAGAGCGTGCTGGAGTTTAGGGAATGCTTATACTGCTCTGGGAAATCATGACCAAGCAATCCATTTTGCAGAAAGGCACCTGGAGATTTCAAGAGAGGTAAGATTTTCATACTCCTACTATGTTGGCTCTTGGGTTTTGCTCTCACTCAGAGGTTTTTTGGTGTTCATGCATCCGATTTTGAGTGAGGAATGCGTTTTGAATTGTTCCAGAGGCAGCCGATTCCCTGTTATTTCAGCCACCCTCTCACCGCAGTCAGCTCCTTGGTTCTACTGTCACCACTCACAAAGTTGTCACATATTCCCAAGTTAGTAACCTGGCAGAGATTATTTTAGGCTTTGATACGTTACCTGTTTGTTGTTACTTCTTTAAAAAGATGTTCTCAGCCTTCAACCAGGAAAACTTTTTTGGCCTTCTTCTCTCAGAAGTCTAGGGGACAAAGATTGCTTTAGACGTACACATGTGAATGTCTGTTAAGGTAATACAACTGCCTGTTGTATTTGTTTGAAGGTAGGAGACAGAAGTGGAGAACTCACTGCCAGACTTAATCTCTCAGATCTTCAAATGGTTCTTGGATTAAGCTACAGCACGAACAACTCCATGATGGCAGAAAGCCACGCAGTGGAAAACAGTCTGAACAGTATGTGCCTCTTTTTGCAGTACTTTCCCAACAAAGAACTTTGAAAATAATCTCGTTTGTGTTCTTTAATCTTTCTGACCATGCTTGAAGTATGCAAGTTTGCTTGGTGTCCTCCCCAGCAGCTAAAAATTATTCTTGTGGGATTGGACCCCTTCAGTACCTCCTTTTCTGGAGGATTTATACTGTGAATCACAGGTTACTGCTTAGTGTCTCCATGTGTTCTAATTGTGTCTGTGTCTTGGGCCTTAGATGAGTAAAGCTTTGCAAGTGACACCATAAATTTTAATAATAAAAAGATGAATTTGTCTCTTGAAGGTGGCAGACCAAGAGGACGCCGTTACAGCATGGAGAACATGGAACTTATGAAGTTAACACCAGAGAAGGTTAGCACTTTGCTTCTTTCTGTTCTGCTGCTGAGATTGCAGGGAAACATTTTGAGGGTGTGCTGATGTGCCATTTGCTGCCTCCCTTTTTAATTTACTCAGTCATAGGAGGTCCGTAGCAGCAGGTGTACCAATACTAACAAATAATACTTTTGTCATGTCGGTAACAGCGTGTGACAGGTAATGGCTGTCATGTGGGAAGCTTGCTTTATTCCCTGCATGAATGAGAAAGAATGAGGTTCTCTAATGAACATCAAAGGAATTCTTTCATCTCTTTATAGAGATAGGTTGAGGTTGTAGCATGAAAGTAATTCAGAATAAAATTCCAAGCTTTAGCTTAGCTCTTCTGAACACTTTTTCTTTGGTTACAGTCATTTTATAGGCACTTAAAATACATGCTGTGTTTTTCACTTTGAGGTTTGAACCAACCTGTAAATCATTAGAAGCTTCAAACCTCCATCTTGAGTAAGGGATGCTATTTCAGAAATGTTACAGCTGAGTCACAGGCAAAACAACTTCCCCCCCAAGCTCAAAAATCTTGGGTGATGTGAGTTTCTGATGAAAATCCTCGTGTCCTTCTAGGAGAGATTTCCTTCACATTCTAGCTTTCAACAGTGGGCTGGCAGTTCTGCATGAATGACTCCAGCAGCAGACTGGTATTTATCCCTCCACCTATCTGGGATATCGAATTCCAGTCTCTTCAAGTGAAGGAAAGCCCGTCACGATAATCAGTAAAATCTCAAAGCGTGCGTACAGTCAGTGCAGCTGCAGTCAGCACTGGTGCTCTAGAGCCTCTCTGGGTTACTGCTTTGGAAACACTCTGTGTTCACTCTAGGGCCAGGACTCTGCAGGGAACCTTGTAAGCTTTTGGCCACTGTCAGCTGGGTTTTCTTAGTCACTGACTCTTAAGTTATCTGCGAGCACTTTTAAAATATGTATGCTATTAACAGTCTGTGCCCTAGATACACTAGTATGTGTTCTGTACATTTTTAGCACCCATTTACTATTGCAGTCTAGAGCCTACAAAGGGCTTTTTTCAAAGTACTTGCTGAGCAGAGTAACTTCCATAAATCTCTGATATGTAGAACAACCCCTGACCTGAGCATCGTGGTTTGATTGTACAGGATGGCATCATCTCAGTCTGCGCTGGTGCTCAGTAAAGCTTTGAAAAGGGAAATATGTTTGGTGGGCAGTATTGCTGGAAGATTTGTTACTGTGTTAGTGATTTCTGATGTTGAATCAGGAAAAAAAAAAACAGGGTTGTTTTTATTCAGTTACAGGAGTCTGTTAGTTGTGGATAATTCTGTTTATTTTAGAGGAAGTTTTAGGGAAAATTTTTCAGGTTGAAAAAGTTATCCATTCTGTTATTTAGTGAAAGGAGATGGTTATTCCTGATTATTCTTGTGCTGGCATTTGTCTCCCTCTTTCTTGTCAGTCTCTCTTGGAAAGTCTGTGTACATCCAAACTTGAGGGAAAGCTGATGGGGTAGCTGATTTGCACAATGGTTTGTTTTGCTCTAACACTTTGTACTATGGGCTGGGGGTTTTTGGTTTTTTTGTTTTCAGTTTTAAAATGCCAGGTGGGAAATGCCAGCTGTGCCTGGAGTTCAGCACTTAAATTAACTGCCTTTCCTGCACTACAGTCAGCAAGGACAATTCGGTGTGTTTAATTAGAACCACTATTTGGTCATGTTTTAACCCATCAGGTGTTACAGCACAGTTCAGTTCTCAGACTGCCCAGTAACAGCAGTACCCTGCTAACAGCAGAACCACGTCCTTGTGGCTGCAAGAACAAAATCGTATAAAGCTGTCTCATTCTGGGGAGGAAAAGCAGCAGGAGGTAAATAAAATTAGAAGGATTAATTTCCTGACTCTTGTTTTCCCAGGTTCCAAACTGGAACAGTGAGATTCTTGCTAAACAGAAACCGCTGGTTGCCAAAACTTCGGCAAAACTTCATTTCGTAAATCGACTAAAAGGCAAAAAGTACAAAAACGGCACCACCTCCAAGGTTTTGCAGGATGCCAGTAATTCCATTGATCATCGACTTCCAAACTCTCAGAGGGTAGGTGTGCTGAGCTCATGGCCTTTACCCATCTTGGTGTGATCAGAATTGTGAAAAACTCCTTCCTGCAGCTGTCCTGCTCAGTTTCACTTGATTTAAACGCTGTGGCTTTAAATTGATGCAGAATCTGTCATTCTACAGCTCTCTCAGGGCTGGTGCCATGCTTTAAGCTGGTGCCAGCTTTAACTTTTCCCTGCTACTGAAACATTTTATTCATGGTGGATATTTTGAAAATAGAGCTCAGCTTATAAATTTTACTTCTAGGTCTCTGTTCTAGACCCCACTTCTCCAAACTTAACAAAATCAAATTGTTCTGATTCAGCAGTGGGAGACATTTTGGACATAGTTTTTAGGTTATTACACTCTTGAGAGAAGTCAGTTAAAAATAAAAGAACTGAGTCATTTGGGGTTTCATTGGATTCATGACTGAGGAGGAACAGCTCCCATTGTACCATGTTTCTTTCCCTTTCAGAGAATGAAACATTTATAATATATTTCACTGTCCAAAATGCTGCCCTAGCACTAGCATCTGCTCCTGTGATAGATTTCTGGCTATAGAAATGGTTGACTAAAAAAATTCATTTAATAAATTTCAGATATGTAAATATTAAACATAGCACTGGACTGAAACTGATGCAGTTGTCCCAGCTGTGAGGACTCTTCAGGTCAAATACCCTAAATCCTCTCCTTTTCAGAAAAGCAGTCACGAGACGGTGGCAGACGAAGGGTTCTTTGATCTGCTGAGTCGGTTCCAGAGTAACAGGATGGACGATCAGAGGTGCTGCTTCCAGGAGAAGAACAGACTCGCAGCTGCTTCAGTGGCAACATCTTCTTCTCCACCTACAACTATGATAAAATGTAATTTTTACCAACCGTAACCGCACGCGAGACTCCACTAGGGCAGTGCCTTCGCTCCCGGGCTAATTTCACTTGTTCTCTGTGTCCTGGGCAGCCCTTTCCACGTCGGCCGTGTCCCCGCACACGGACGAGTTCCTGGAGCTGCTGGCGAGCTCACAGAGCCGCCGCCTGGACGACCAGCGCGCCAGCTTCAGCGAGCTGCCCGGCCTGCGCCTGCGCCAGCCCCGCCTGGGCCCCCTCGGCAACGGCACCGCCAGGGAGCTGGACGACGACTTCTTCGACATCCTGGTCAAATGCCAGGTCAGTGCCCACCACTCCTGACTCCGGGGGGGCCTTACTTGTGCCTCCTGCTACGGCATTCCTGCAAGAAAGCCGCAGTGTTTATCTGTGCTTTAGGATACACGCCGTGCTGGCAGATAAGAATGTTAGGTTAGGGTTGGGGTTTTTTGAATTATCCGGTGCCTAGTAAGTCTTTGAATTTTGGTCTTTATACCACAGTAACTATTTAAAGTAAGAAATGCTTAAAAAGCAAAGAAAAACAGGTGAGGCTATTACAAGGAGTATGTAAAATGGTTTGAAGTGTTTAGACCTGGCCCGCTAAGGAGGGCACCTGATACACCAGCAATCCTAATTTATCGGCCAAAAGAATGGAGTATCCAGGTTTGGGTGGTAATAGTGGTCATCGTTCCCATGAGGTTAAATTTAAATGATAGTTTATACCAATATATAAGGGAGGTGACTGATTTTCAATAAGCATATGTGCATAAACCAATCAGACCAGAAAGAATTCAAAAGACTTGCTGGTTTATCTGACACCAAAAGCTTTTAGTAGTTTTTTAACTTAATACTGTTCACTTACTGCATACCTTCCTGGAACTATGGAGCTTTTATTGCTTGGTCTGTCTGCAGGGTTCCAGACTGGATGATCAAAGATGTGCTCCTCCAGGAGCTGCCAAAGGCCCCACTGTACCAGATGAGGATTTTTTCAGCCTGATTTTGCGCTCACAAGCGAAGAGAATGGATGAGCAGAGAGTCCACTTACCCTCAGCTATAAAGGGACCCGATTCCAGCTGAAGACTCCAGAGGCATGTACTGTACAGCAGCATCCTAGGGATCATTCTAGTTTGCTGCAAAAGCACACTTGCCTTTTTTTTTTCATGACTGCGATTAGTAGCTTTGTCTCCTCTCTTCTGATTTTTCACAGAAATAGCAGCACAGCACTGGGGAGCAGTAGCTGCAGAGCTGCCCCTGCTCTTGGAGGTGGCAGCTGCTTTCAGAGCAGTGCTAGTGGTACTGTGTCTCCCTCATAATTGCCTCTAGTCTATCAAAATTAGTAGTAGGTTTTCTCTGTCAATTGTCTCATTGCTTACAAGCAGATTCTACCACTGTCTCAATCTAGCTTAAGACTTAAATTTTTATGTTCTTTTTAAAGAAAACTTGATTTTTTTTCTCCTGATTTGTACCTCCTGAAAAAAAGTTCTTTTTTCTTTTATACGTTTTTTAAAAAAATAATTTTTAAAAAAAGGAGAAATAGCTTCAGTATTTAGTCTCTGCAGAAACACAGTTTGAAAGAAACAATCATTTCTATAAAAATAAAATTTAAATCCTAGTTTTAATTCTGTTTAATAAAAGAGAGTTTTTTCCAACATGACTTTTCTGGGATAATATTTACTTAGCTCCTTCTGACATTAATTTAGAACAGCTTTGCAAGCAGCAGAAGTTTTCAAGAAGTACTTACTTTTGAAGAGTGCTGCTCTACAGCTTGTGTGGTAAGTGCCCGTGCCCCAGGGGTACGGGGGCAGTTCCTGCAGCACCCCAATTCCCAGTGTCACACAGCGGAGAGGCACAGGTGCCTCTTCCTGGACCTGACCTCAGCTCTGCAAACCATTACACCACGAGGAAATCCGTAAGCTGTCCCTAAAACCGAGCTGACAAGAAGCAAACTGATTTTAAAGAGCATAAACCCAAAGACAGACCTGAGACATCTGAGCTGGGAATTGCTCAAACCTGATTTCCAACAAGCAGCACCACTCCAGAAGCCTGGGGTTTTTTGGCCGCTTAAAGGTGTATCATCTTCACACCTTTATTTCAGGTTCCAGACATAGGCATGTACTCACTCTCCCAGATTTTACAACCCCACCTAACAGCTTACTGATGTTCTCTTCTACACTTGAGAATGAGAGCAGAATAAGCAAGTACACGACAAGTGAACATCAGACACAACTTACAGCAGAGCCCGGGTCTTCCTTAGTCTCTTTCCTGAGAGTTGTGTAAAACGCTCTTTTTCTTCTCTTCACATGGTTCCACTGCAGAACTTTTTTCTTCTACGTTTTTATTAGGGTCACAGTCTTCTCTAGTCTCTCCCTCTGCTTTGCCTGTCTCCTGGTTTTGCTGTTTAACTGCAGCTTCTTCAGTAACTTTTTCAGCTTTGAGAGTTTCAAGTCTATGAACTTCAGATTCAGTGTACAGCCTGCTCTGCAAAAAAAAAAAAAATATATATTTATTAAGCAATCAAAAGTGACAGCATCTCTTGTTTCCAAGTGCATCCCAGCTTAAGAGGCAGGGCTCACCCAAAGCATGACAAGGGTATTTGTTTTTCTCTCTTGGAAACAGAGCACGTAAATAAGCCAATACAGAGCATAAATCTTGTTTTGGATCTCCAGTAGTTTACAGGGAAGGCAGCAGTGCTTTTTTCCCTCCATGTTTCTCCTGTGGGTTATTATGATTGCCCAGGCTGACATACACACCGATCTCTAAAAACGGAAGCTGTCTTTCCTATAACAGGTTTTAATTCAGTGGTTTCCTGCCACAGTTAGCCACTGCAAGATATTTTTCCAGAGGAAACGCATCTAAGACACCTCTATCAAACATAGGGGGGGAAGGTGTACTTCCCGAACTGCCCTCTCCCCCAGCCCTGGGTTAGGGGTGTTGTTTCCAGGTGTTCTGGGAGGTGCCCTTGCAGTCTGCTCAGCTGAATGCCAGGCTGTGGTACCTGTGTGTCCGGCTCGTCGCCGGCGCGCGCCGCGTCCGGGCTCCTGCTGCCGCTGCCCGCTCTCGGCCTGGGGAGAGGCCTGCTCGAGGCGTCCCCTCTGTCCTGGTGGCCTCTGTGCACAGGGGAATGCTTCTGCCCATAGTACTCCTCTGCCGGCCTCCCGTCGTGCTGCCCAAAGGCTATTTGCTCCTGCTCACGGGCAGGCAGAGGAGGACTTTTCTTCTGAGAAGATGTCAAGTATCTTAATGCAGATACTGACGATCCTGCACCGTAGCAAAATGCCTGGGGGAGAGGGAAAAAAAAATCCAAACTGAGCAAAACACCGAATATCTGCATCCTAGGGTTTTCACACAGGTTTCTTGTCATATATCTCAAAGACCCTGAAGGAAAAGCTCAGGTGAAGAGAACAGCTCCAGCTGAAGCTTTCTGCAGGAACTGCCAGGCCGGATGCAGCTCATTGCTGGTGCTACATTAAAGATGTTTAAGGCTCTAACTCAGTGGTTCTGTGTTAAATGCCAACTACACGCATCACGACGTAATGACCCAAGGAAGAATGGGAACTAAGGTGCAGTAAACTGTCAGAGTCTAAGACTTTAAGCAGTTTAAATTTACTATATCCCACTTGGACAGTGGGAGAAGAATACAGTTGGAATATAAAACTCGGCTCTTTTAATTCCGAGACCAACTGTAGTATAAGGAAAAACTCCCTTGCAGAAGTAATTTCTTTGTGCTAAGAAATCTGTTCAGTTGTACAAATAAGTAATATAATAGATAATACTTAAATATAAATACATTTAACATTTAAAAGAGAAAACTGAGCTTTAAAATCTAAGATGAATGTATACAAACCAGGACAGCCAGAGCCATGATAATGAGCACCGGAACCTGCAGAATTAATGGTATCTCCTTCATAAGCGCCTTGATGAATCCACCTATACCTTGCCCTACTTCCTTCAAAGGCTCAGTTACGAAGTTGGTGAAAGTTATTGCCAGGGCCTGGAAAAGTAAACAGAAAACCAGTGTTGTTACAAGAACAACAACAACAACCACCAGCAATCCCTTTGGGCTTGGCACCTACCTTTGTTGGTGGCACCAGCAAAATAGGATTTACAAGCAGAGTTTCATAATACTTCTGACAGGGATCATCCTGAAACGTCCAGGTACTTCTAAGCCATTCTGAAGTGAAAGCACAGATTTATTTTTACTTGTTAAAAACATGTTTTGTGACACACAGCTGTTAGCTACCAGTGCACAGTACCAAGACCTTACCGATGAGGCTCCCCCGCCAGTCCAGCTTCTCGGCACAGACGTCGAAGTGCCCCATCTTGGCGATCTCTGCCTGGTGCTGAGCGAAGGCCACCTGCAGGGACAGCCCGGGGGACACGGCCTGAGCTGGCTGCAGCCACCAGTGCTGCTCCTCAGCTGCCCCCTCTGCTCTCAGCAGCATGGCCATAGTTCCCCACGGAAATGAGCATTTCCCCTCATCGTGATTCAATTCCCCATGTAATATGCATTTAGAAAAGTTTATTATCTAAAGCATTTAATGGAGTTAAATTCTGAGAACTTCCTAGGAATGGACAAAACCACTGAGATAATGGCTCCCTCCAAGTTATTTTCCAAAAGGAGTCTGAATTGCCAAAGCACCAGACTCCAAAGATACAAATTCAAGGCAAAAGTAAACTCATTACACCTTTCCTTAAAATGTTTCTGGAACAGAGACACATCTGTCATGCAACTACTAGTTCAAACATCCTCTTCCATTTTCAAATAATTCCCATAAGAAATACCTGGATTTATCAGTTTGCAACTGATAATCAAACCAGAAAAAATTCAGTCAAATAATCTGCTGCAAAACCGACATTCCCCAGTGCCTCAACCCAAGCCACGTGCGTGGCACTGCAGCCCCATGCCAGAGCCATCCCACTCTCCAGCCTCTCTGCTCCCTGCTCCGACACGCTGCAGTTCAATCCGCATCCACAAGATGTGAGGGCAGATTTTGTGGCTGGGCTCTGATGTAGTAGATTAAATTCCTCCTCAGTAAAACCGATCCTATTGTACCATCAGCCACTTAATGAGGCACTTACCAGGTCTATCACATCAAACACAGTTTCTACCAGAGAATATTAGGAAAAAAACTCAGAATGTATTTCTGTATAACTTTTCTACCAAGCATTTATCCCTTTTTTTTAATTTTGCAGTTAATTAAAAGCTATATGCAAACTAACCAATGGAATTAAACAATCTTAACTCCCTCATAACTGTAAAGTTCTAAGCCAAAAAGCCATTAAGATTTCAGAACTTACCTTATACAAGTAAAGCCAATTCCATGCAAAACCGATGAAAAAAGTTATCAAAAAAACACGTTTTAGCTGAACAAACCAAAGAATACGTGTCCAGAGTTCTGTAGCTACTATAGTCACAACGCACACTAAGCACAAGAGTAGCTGAAAAAGAAAAGAAGAAAAAATATGACTCACATTTGGAACTTTCCAAGCTTACCGACACTACACATGAAGAAGCTTCCAACTTTTGTTTTTACTGGTGTCATTTCCACAGAACAGCTGAGAAGTTTTTCCTTGCTTCCACAGCCCACCTGCGCAGCACAAGGCAGAAGAGTTCCATAGCAGTACCAATATTAATTCCTGTCACAGCCTTGCATTGCAGTTGCTCATTTGTTTCTTGCTATTTAGTTATTTCTTCCTTAGGACGTTTGTTACAGTAGCAACCACACTTCTAAATCATCCACCTGGTGTCAGTCGTGCTTGAGCAGTTTGCGTCTGCTACAGAGCACAGAACAACAGCTGCCAACTCCAGCCCTTTGGTAAAGGGACAGAATTTGGGTACCAGCAGCCAGACTTCAGAGAGGCCCTCAGTGTCTTTCCTCCTGAGGATCCCTTATAGAGCTTACTGACAGCCTGCTTCTGTCAGCTGGCTTCCAGGGACCCCTCAAATCTAGACAGGCTACTTGCAAGGTAATGTCAGCATAAAACATTGGCGTATTCTGAACTGTACAGATTTATTCAGAAAGCTTCAGCTTATTAGAGACCCTCAGCTTATCCCTTTGTCATTCCCATAGTCATGCTCTCCTCTACATTATACAATTTTTTCCACAAAATTTGCAAAAGCTTCTGACCTAGAGGAGTTCAAATATATACTCAGTATATATTCTAACTCTTGGGGAAGCCAACAGCTGCAACAACTACACGAACAAGAGAAAAACCTGGAAGATGTGTAACGCATGAGGTACCCGTCCTAGCGGTAACAAAGTGCTAGAGCATAATGAGTCTGGCAGCACAGATATAAAAGAACAGGGGGGAAAAAAGCACACCAGAAAAAAGCCCCAAACCAAAGCTACAATGAGAACAGATGACTACAGGAATAAAAACCTTGAATTCCTTAAAGCAAATACATCCTTCAGCAACCACAAAAAAACCCAAAAAACCCCAAAATGTTACTCACTCAAAGTATGATGGAAAGAATTGCTTTACCTGTGGAGCTAAAATGGTTAATATTAATTGACTAGCACAGAGAAACTGGAGAAAACAGCAATTAAAACCAATAATCAACCCTTATTCTCTTACCAAAAACAAATTATATAGATCAATTCCAAAGGTGTCTTCAAATCTCCACTGCCAAGCTTGATCATCGTGGTGTTTAAAATTGATCAAAATATCACTGAGTGCCTCATCCAGGGCCCCTGGCTGCCAGGCTTCCTCACTGACAAACCTGAGCATCTCCAGATACGTCTGTCTCGTAAGAATGATCTCAGCATCGTAGTGGACATGGCCCACGTTCTCCTCAGGCTGAATTCAAAGCAAAGCAGAACAGTGGTTAAAAGCTGCTTATTTGGGAATAGAAATGCATCCCTAGGCCAAAGCCTGATGGTACTCATCCTGCACCAGCACCCCTCTGAAGCAAACTGCAGGATGAAAACACGGGACGGGGGGCACACCGTGATCCTATAACCTTCCTGTTCATCTAAACTACATGAAACACAATTCAGTTGGTTTGTAATCCTTCCATTCTACAGAAAAAAACCCTGAAAAACATAAAGTGAATTACCTCACCTGCTACTAAGATTTTAGAACCAGGGCTCATTAACAAATAATAATTATATATACACTTGGTATGCCTCAGTCACAGCTGCATAATACAGACAGAAACTATTAAATACTAAAATAAGTAGTTTTACATTGCTAAACAAAGTTCAACAATAATTTTGCTTATTACTAAAAATCAATTACTCTACCTCTGAATAAACAAAATCTCCAAATACAATATAATAAAGGGCTCAGCCAACAACTAAGTATCATGCAGCCACACCCTCCAATATCCCTCCCGGCAGGAAGACTGAGAAAAAGGGCAAACCTCATGAGCTGAGACAAGAGCAGCAAACAAAATAAAATGTGATGGTCATAATACTGCTGCTAGTCATGGAAAGAGGTAAAGAAGGAAAGAGAACCCAGAAGAACAAGGGGTGCACAATGCAACTGCTCCCCGAGCCCAGTGCCCACCCAGCCCCGCGGTCGGGGGCCCTGTGGCCAGCCCAGCTCAGCTCTCCCGGCCTCGCCCCCTCCCAGCTCCTCCTGCACCTCCTCGCTGGCACCGGGCACGGAGGGAGGAGCCCTTGACTGAGAGAAAGCCCAGCTGAGCAACAACTGCACCCAGAGAGTGTGATCAACAGTGCTCGCACACGGAACCCAGAACAAAACACTGCACCGGCTACCAGGAAGAAAATTCACTCTATCCCAGCTGAAAACACTGCATAAAGAAAGAATAAGGTGACTCTTATATGGAAACTCTAATAAGCTACTATTGCTCGATGGTTAGAATCACAGAATGGTTTGGGTTGGATGGGACCTCTAAGGATAATCTAGCTCCAACCATCATGGTCAGGGATACCTCCCACTAGACCACACTGCTCAAAGCCCCATCCAACCTGGCCTTGAATGCTTCCAGAAATGGGGTATCCACAACTTCTCTGACCAATTTCTTCCGGTGCCTCACAACCCTCAAAGAATTTCTTCCCAATATCTAATCTAAACCTCCTCTCTTTCATTCCCCCTGGTTGTGTTTAATACATGTCTTTGTAAAAGGCCCCTCTTATAGGCCCCCCTTTAGGTGCTCAAAGGTGCTCTAAGGTCTCTCAAGAGCCTTCTCTTCTCCAGGCTGGGCAGCCCCAGCTCTCTCAGCTGTTTTTATAGTAGAGATGTTCCAGCCCTCTGACCATCCCTGTGGCCTCCTCTGGACTTGCTTCCCCAGGTCCATC
>VWZN01013902.1:45836-70318 GCA_013396955.1 Regulus satrapa
CAGAGAGCCGCCCCGGCGCTGAGGCGAGCTGCGGCACCGCGGGGCCCAACGAGCGGCGCCAAAGCACGTCGGCCCTGCGAAGACACAACCGGCAACAGAAGTCATGTCAGCAAACCGCTATTGTTACAGATATACCGATTTAAAATAGATCGTCAGACAACTAGAGAAACGCCATTTTCCTCCAGAGCAGCTTTGTATATGCAGCATCGTATCATGCATACCTACTATTGTATGTGTACCTAATAAAGAAAAAAGAAACAAGATTTTCAGCTCTATGCGGCAGTATTATTACTTACTGCACTGTAAATTCCCATACTTGGAAACAGTATCAAAGCACTTAAGTATTTCACAGTTCCCCGCATACTTAAATCATAGGTCAAACTGTTGGTTCATAATCAGTGCAGAATTATAAACTAAGAATTAAAAGTAACAGATGAAACGGGCGCAGGTGTTGGAGGTCTTTATTGAGATTATAGCACAGATACACTTCTATAGTTACCTTTCCACTTTTATACGATAGTTAAAAATGCTCGCTACAGTGCACATATAATTTAGTAACCAAGAAAATCCAAAACTTAACTGCAGTTCAAATAAATAAATAACCTAAAGTTTAAGGTTTATATCTTAAAAAGTAAAAGGAACTGTACAATATGAAAATATAACAATACATAAACATTAGAATTCAAAGTTTTGTAGAAATAAAACCGCAATTTCCCATACATAAACAGTGCAAGAAATAAAATTCAGATAAGCTTCTGAACTGGGAATTTAAACAATTCTTAAATTATCATGCAGACATAGCATTTTAAGCCATGCTGATTTCTATTACAGCATTAATGGTATCCCTTTTACTTGAAAAATTGATAGCCATTAAGCTCACTGTGACAACTGCTGCCAATCCACTCTTTTCTACAGTACATTATACACAGAGGTATTCTGTTGCATTCAAAAAGTAAAATATTACATGTTTCTTCTGAAAAAAGGCAATATTTTACTTTCCCCCCTCCAACATGTTAGCTGGTTCAAAACAATGTCATGTAGTAAAAACAGCAACTTTTTCCCAGGTTAGATGAAAAGAATGAAAAACCCTCACTATATAATGGACCATAATCAAGAAGTGGTTACTACCTAGTTAACCTTTAAATTTCAGATTTTTTTTTACTAAAAACCTTGAAACTGTGGAGATGTAATAAAGTTTGAGCTCTTGTTTAAAAGTGGTGAATACAATAAACCTGAAAAAACAGTGGAAGTAGTTTTTCTTTCATGTGTGTGTGTAACTAGTTACATAGAGACTTGATTAAAGTGTTCCTCAACTTAAGTTTCTATACAAAATTCTCATTGAGGCAAGGAACAAGGAATGCAATTAATACCAAACTGTAAACACATCATTCATGTTACTCTGAGTGCACATCAACAACAGAAGAGTTCTCCTCATAGACTTTGGCAACAAGACTACAATAGGTCACAGCAGCATGAGTTCAACATGGAAGACTGGAAGCACTGCAAAAGAATATACTAAAAACACCAAGACCTCCTAGAAACCAGAAAAATCAGTGACAGGTGCCCCTCCTCTTGATCAGACACGCTCCTGCTCAACTGCTGCTCTTTCAAAGCCTCGTTATTATTACTTGTTTTGACAGTTCTGTAGTCTCGGGTCTCTGTGCTTTAGCTGCATAGTTGCCTTTGTTTGCACTTCTAACCATTGTAGGTCCAAAGGGTTACAGTTCTGTCTGCAGAAGACGACAAGAAGGAAAGATCTTGCGTGTGCCACCTGCACTGAATAACTTTGTCCTTGTGCTCTCCTACCACCATCAGAGGAAGCTGCTTTGTCAGGTCCCCTGTGGAGAGGAACAGAAATCATTACTCATTTCATAAATCTGTATCTCAGCTCCTGGGTGGCAGGTCCTTTTTTGACCAGTTTGCTTACTTAAAGCTTACATCTGTACTTCACCTCGTGAAGGATACTTGGTCCCCCTTTCTCTCTCTCTCACACACACAGAGTGTAACAAAAGGCCCCAGCGTTTCAGTTTTTAGGCATTACTGGACACAGTACAACTTAAAAATGCAGATCTCCACCATTTTTACACAATGTGATTAAAATGTAGTAGTCCAAGAAAATCAAGTCAGTTAGACATAACCCAGTATCTTCCCTATTCTTATGCCATCCCAATAAAAATGAGTAATACTATACGTTTTTAGGGCTTTTTTAACGGGTCAATTTTATGAATACTGCCTGCAAGCAATGGCCATCTCATCGGGCAAGAGTGCTCCTCTGTGGTTTTACTGTAATGAGACCCTCGTCCCGAAACAAGATTCGGTTCACAGTCTACACTTTGAGCACAACTAGCCCACTGCCACCAGACGCAACCACATACATCCACATCCAACCTTTCCAAACTCCGCTATGAAAAACAGTACTTCCAAAGTAAAACCCCATCCTTGAGCCAAGCTCTCGGCTCCAACGCTAAAAGGCCCAACTGGGAAGGCAGCCCCGCGAGCTGCGTTACCTTGCAGGTCTGTCACCTTGATCTTCATGTCGTAGGAGCCGGTGAGCAGGTAGTGCGCGCCCGGGGAGAAGCGCACGGAGCGCACGTCGCTGCCGTGGGGGTGGTAGCTCTGCACCATGCGGCCCCCGCGGATGTCGTACAGCATGCAGCTCGAGTCCTCCTGGCCCGTGGCCAGCAGCCTGCCGCTGGGATCCACTGCCACCGAGGCTACAGCACTCCCTGCAGGGCCACACAAACCCCAACAGCCCCACAGCAGAGTTAGAGGCGGTTTTGCAAATAGGCAACGTTTTTTCTTTTTCTTTTTTTAAACACGAGAACATGCATTGGAAAAGAACACTGAAAGCTGGGCTCAAATTTAAGGTGAACATACCCAGCTGAGAATAAAAAAAAGTCTTTATGTTTCAGCACTGAAAACTGAAGCCATAAGTCATACTTGAATCATAGCAAAGACACTATTAAAGCTTCATTAGAAAGTATCTTTTCCATCACAGGAAAGAAAGTCACTCTTAGGAAATAAAGTGCAATACCGCAAGAAATTAATCCTGGCCCTAAAGTTTCAAGGACTTCAGTTGGGTTTCTTTATTTGAACGTACTTAAAAGTGTTTGTTTCAAAGGCATAAGGCAAAAGCACTATCATTCTCTGAAAGTACTACTTTAGGGACAAGTAACAAACCAACCCCACGGTATAGACATCCTCACAGGTTCTTCCTTTGAGCCACGCCTCCCCTTCTGTGGCATAACTTCCCTTTACATTCCCTCTGTATGACCTGGACATCTTCAAAGTCTATTCTCATGCCAGGATGATTAGAAGTATGATAGCAAGTCTTGCCTGTTCCATGAAACGTTGTTCCCACAACACGAACACAGCTTGGCACTCTCAAATCCCAAAATCTTACAGTCTTGTCTTGGGATCCAGATGCAATCATCCAGCCGCTCCATGTATAAAGTGCTAAAATATGTCCTGTGAACAGGAAGACTTCTTAATTTGATTATGCATCATTAACCCAACAATGAAATACTACAGTTGGGAGTATTTTTTGCATTCAGAGACTTAAGAAACCCGTGGGAAAACCTGCACATTGCATGATCCAATGCACCAGCGTATGGCAACACCCAGCTTTGTGTCTTCTCTGGAATGAGGCGTTCACTCTCTCCATTAGATTAACAGCAAACATTTTTAACAACAAACACTGCCCACCTCCCCTCAAAAATACCTCAAGAGCAATTGGGTAAGGAAAAAAAAAAAATCCTGCTAAAAAGAAAAACACAGTGATTCCAACCCAACCTAATCCAACAACTTCATTAGAATATAATTCAGACCTAGGACGTGTGACAGATGCCACACTGTACCTACCAGTGTGACCACTTAGGGCATGCAGGCCTTGTCCCCGCTGACAATCTGTTGTGTAAATATTACAGTCTCCTGCTCCAGCACTTATTAAAATAGCACCGCCGCTTTCCGGGCCTTCCATAAAAGCAAGGTCTCTGATTGTCCCATCGTGCATGCTGAATTCCAAATCTGGTCCTAAAATAATTTACAAGTCAAAGAACAAAGCAAGACATACTTTATTTGTTAGTGCTGTGCTCTTTAAAGTGGCTACAGAGATAATACAGAGTATTTTAGGCAAGGATGAACATGCCACCAAGTGCAAACATGGTGTGCACAGCACAGAACACACTATTTTAGTTACTGCAGTTCAAATAAAATCTGTAAGATTCTTGGGTTTGAGTGTCTCTTGAGCTTCCTATAAAACTTCCTAAAGCTTTGCAAAACATAAAATGGACCATCACCACTGCCAACTGCAGCCAAGGTTTCTTATAGAGTACATTCATTTCTTTCTGTAAATGGTGAACTCAAAAGGTTCTCCTTGCCAGGAGGTAAAGATCATTGAGAGCACCAAACTACAACGGACAAGGCAGCCTGAGTTCAAAACAGAAAAGGTAAAAGCCACCCACATTCAACATACGATTAGGCAGGGTGGCATGGAAAGTAGCGTTTGCTGGGACAGGGACCTTTCTAAGATGGGTGAGAAGAGAGACCTAGGCAAGGGAAAAGGAACTACGAGGGGAAATAAATTCTTAGTGACAACCAAGCTCTAGTAGTGGGTAAGAACATCTGGTTGTTTCACTGTATATGGGGAGGAATTTGCCAGGAGATGGAACAATGCCAGAGTCTCATAACATGAGACCAAAACACAGCCAACCCAACCCAAACAAAACCCTAAAGATCATTTTAAACATCTCAGTGGTTCTTTGCTGGACAGAGACCACAGTGACGGGAAAAGGGAAAAGAGACTGAATTAAAATACTGGAATTAAAAATGACAAAACGTCAATGTAAACGGCATGGTTTTGACAAATACTGGACAGTAAATGAAAACAAACTCTTTAAACTAAATATACACACAGTACCTGTTGCATTACAAGTTTCTGCATTGAAAGGCAGCACTTTGACATATTTATCATTAGAACCAGTAGCTAACAGCTGTCCACAGGGACTCCAGGCTACACAGTAGATTGATCCTTTATGATGCTTATTCCTCTTGAAGCGGACTACAGGTTGTTTAGGAGTATTATAAGCACTGGTAAAAGAAAAAAAAAATCATCATATTTCCTTTTATTTTTAAGTGCAACAAATTATTCTAAAATGAAGATACTATTTTTCTGTTATTTTGGGTAGTTTGAAATTAATACGAATACTTGCACTGCAACATATATGTGAGATTAAAGACAAAAGGTTCCTCTTGTCATTTTCTTGATTTTTCCTCATCTTCCCATTCCATCTGCGACTGAACATGCAAAAACAACTAACCTTCATCTGTAAAGACTTAGTACATACAAAAGTACAACAGCAATTACTAGTTACAGGACAACAAAATACTATCCCCAGAGTCCAAAACTGATGTGAGTTTTCTCTACATCCTTCGCCAGTCAAAAATTTAATTCTGTGCCCACTTTTGAATATGCACGAGTTCAATCAAGCAACAGTAGGCCAAGTCTGTGCAAGAGAAGCAGATTTACCACTCTACATTAATTCAAGAATCCTGACAGCATCTAAATAAATAAATAGATTATTATTTGTAAAACCGTATCAGTTTTACACACTGAAATAAAAGCAACAGTCCCAGTAATTTACATTTCCTTGATTGCAATCAATTACCTTCCTATAGTGTTCCTTTTCTACTCTCACAGCAGAAGAAATCAAGTACTTAGGATAAAGTATTGCAGTATCCATCCCCATATCACCCCAGTAACATCAACAGGAGAAATTCAACAAATTAACTTGGTATCGAAAAAAATTCATAAACCTTATTATAAATACTTGATCAGAAGAGGCAGAGAGAAAAGACAGAAGACAATCACCCAAGCCTGTTGAAAATCTTTGGAGATTAATATCACTTCAGTAAAGAACATTGAAGTAAATCTACATGGCAGCTAATTTCATTTTGCTGCCATACAGGAAATCCATTACACATTAGCCCAAATGAGGATTATTCAACACACTACAGCTCTTCCTAAATGGCATAAATGCCTCATCTCACACTCAGAGTTTGGATTTGCCACATCTTAAGAGCTGAGGATCACTGACTGTGACTCCCTTAGGACATGGGAGCACCCAGCCAGGTCAGAGACCACATGCTGCCATTCCACTGCGTGGAAGCACTGTGATTATTTGAGCAACATTTGTAGAACTGTAACACCTACCTGTCAGTGTTTAATCTTAGAGGTGTGCAAAACCCCTCCCCTACTACTGCACCTTTAGAGAAAGGAGAAAAAAACAACTCCAAACCATCCTGTCTTGAACAATTCATCAGCTTGAAGGACAAGTTAAAAAAATATGTTTAGCAAACTCAAGAGAGCTTCAAAGAATAGTTATTCCCTACAACCATAGCTCTTTGAAAAGCACATAATATTAAATGCATGTCTAGACTCATGTTGTTACAAGGATTAGAATATCTTTAAGATAATGTAATCTTCTCTGCTGACTTGTAAATGCCATGATGAAGTCTTTCAGGCAAACTGTAAGCATAGCTAAAATCAACAGTAGGTAGAAGAATTACAAGTTCAGAATTAAGGAAATCTCAGTATTCCTTTCATGTCCAGGTGCACTGTGGCTCTTGTCACATCAGATCCTGCACTGCAAGTGCAAACTAAGGCTGCAGAGTTGCTCAAACCTTTCCCAATGAGCAGAATAGGCAGCTGTGCAGGAGCCAACATGTTCTGCACTGTTTACCAGTCAAGAGGCTGTTTGGGCTTCAAGCCCAGTAAGCTGCCTTGTATTAGGTAACAGAAATCTACTCTTTTTTTTGTTGTGTTGTACATTGCTCATAAATATTTTGGGATTAAACTTCAAAGGCTATCTTAGTGATGATATTTAAGGAGGAAAAGAAAAATCAGACTACTTTTTGAACACTTTGGAAGCCCAAACATCACTCCTAAAGTGGGGAGATGTCCCAGATAAAAAAAAATAAATTAAAAATCAGTGTGCACACTTGTAGCTCCCTATAAAATTGTGAAGTTTTAGATGCTTGTACTTCTCCCCTCCTCCAAGCAAATAACATAAGTGGAACAGAATTAAGGAGATTGCTATTGATGTGGAAATATTTATTTTCAGGTTTGTTTTCCCATCCTATTTAAAAAATGGGTGGAAAGAATACCGAATATACAAGTGCACAGTAAACCAAATGATGCTTTTTCTGTCAAGGAACCCATATACCTAGAAAATAATGTTTAGAGTAAAATCAGGCCAACAGACATGCTCTGGCAAGTTTTGCTGTAGAATCCAAGAAGATACAACTTCCTCTACTCTTAAGTCTGTCCTCCTGCCAGAAACTCAACCTTGTGAAGCCCAGCTTGTGCTGGCTTGGGAACTGACACATGTTTTCTCCCACTGTTACAGCTGGAAGATCAACACCAGAGGCCAGCCAGTAAACTCAAAAAAGCCCAACTGCTGAGACAAAAAAGGACACTTTTATAATGAAGAGTGTGGTCCTGTGACAATACATCTTGCAAATAATAAAGAAAGCAAAGCCATAGCTCACAAATATACAAATACTTCAAGCACATCACCTTATTTTTGTTTAGCAGTTCAGGATTCCAAGAAGAGCACTGCTGTATTTATGACAATAAAAAAGAGGTATGAAATGTACAGTCTCAGCAGCTGCAGGAGAAAGAAGTGCTATGATACAGAAAAATAAATTATTATATTAGCTTTCTTACCTTGGGTCAATTACTTCTGGATAGGCACAAACTCTCAAAGTTTTAGAGTTGGAACCAACAGCATATAAACTCCCACTGGGATGAAAGGCTACAGCTCTGACAGCTTGTGTGTCTTCTAGAGTATTAATGCAAATAAACTGCTTTTTTGATTTGTCATCCTGTGTAGAAGGATAACAGTAAAATTAGGTTCTTCTGTGTAAAACTGGACATTTAAAAGTAGGTCGACTGCTCTGGGGAGCAATGTAAAGCTGCTGTAGCCAAGGATTAGTCAAGAGCAGCACAGCAGGCTGGATCCCTCAAAGTACAGTTTTGTAAATAATGTCTACTCCAAGTCCAAGAAGGCTCTTGAAGCTCTTCAGCTGACTTTTACAGGTAACATTCATCAGCATTTCACCTCAGATGGGCAACACTACACTTTATTTCTGTGTAAACACATTCGATCTGGTGAAACTTGCAAGGGGAACAAAGCTGCCTTTTTACTGAAAACAGTCTAAGTCAAACACAGTTTCTAAACCAAAGATAATATTAAACATAAAATCAGATTTTCACCCTGTACGTAACACAAAGTTATCATTAAATTATGCTAAGCTTTGTTACATCATCCTCCTTGTGACTTCATTACCACCTTTCTAAGATTAAAAATTTTATTTAAGCAGAAACTTTGGAATGTACTTATTGCAGTTATTTCCCTATAAACTATTCCCCTGGTTTTTCAGATCATACTGACTGAAGTCCAAACCCTCAAAGTTTTAACCTGCAAAACACAAAACAATGGTTGTAAAAGGCATCCCACTGGAACATCTTTTGTACAAGGGGAAGCTGAAAGAGCTGGTACTGTCAGGCCTTGAGATCAGAAGGGCTTTTCAGGGTATGCACGTGTAGATCTCACCAGTGTATATAAAGACCTGACTGGGGGAGTGAAGAAGATGGAGCAGCACTCTTCTCAGTGGTACCCAGAGAAAGGACCAGAGGCAATGAACACCAAATAAAACAAAGCAAACTCCACTTCAGCTATTTGGGGTTTTAAACACACTGTGAGGGTGGTCATATACGGGATGAGGTAGCCCAGAGGGCTGGGGAACATCTTCCACGTTTGGAGAGACTCAAAACCCAAGTGGACCCTCTTTAGAGCAGTGCACTTGGATTCAGTCTCCAGATGTCCACCCATCCTCGACAGGTCTGAGACTGTAGGCACCGTGCCTACCAAAACTCACCCTAAATATCTCTCTTAACAGTAAGAGGATGTCACACTCAGGATTAAGCACTGAATCTTTTGATAGCACACACAGTTAAAGACAACAAGAAAACTCACCTCATCGCCTCTTGTCCTAGATAAATTCCCTGGAGAGTCTTCTGATTGTGGCTGAGTGACAGCATGTTCTGATGCACTGTTTGATTTGGTGAAGTGTTTAACATCACAAGACAAAACAACAAGAACAGGGACAGATTTTTTGGTAAGTATTTTTCGGACTAAAGTTACAGTTGCAGTGGTTCTTAGAACTGACTAATTTGTGCCAAGTGTTATACACGAATCATTATCATTAAACCATTACTTCTACAAGCTTTTTTTGCAGCAACTCCTGAATGTTTGAGTTCACTTTTCAAGCAAGCCTTGAACAAGTGAACTCAAGTCAAAAATATTTTTCATTCCATAACATACCTATGTATAGATACAACATATACAAACAAAGAGGAGGAAGAATTACTGTTTCTTTCAGGTCAGCACTATTTCTAGTTAAAAGAAAAAATTCAGTTCCCATTCTGCCCTGCTTCTCCCTTCATTTTGCTTGCATTTCATAAAAAAGCATCCAGAAGCTTAGAATAACACAAAATAAACAAGAACTGTACACACAAGATCAAATAAAAAGTCCAAAATTAAAAACAAGCATAAAAGTTAAGCCATAACAGGAAACCACTATTCTTTATGCAGGCTGTATTTAAAAATAAAAAATCTAGAATCCTTACGTATATCTTTAGAAAACACTGATCACGACCTTTTACCCCTATTCAATGACAAATTAATTTGACAGCTAAAGATGGATACAAACAGCTCTCCCAAGGTGCTAGCAGAAGGCTATTTCCAGTCCTGAATGCTCTCCAGTAACTTACCTTTGGTTCCCCTGTACAGGTGACTCTTCAGGAAAGGGTATCTGATTAGCTGAGCCACACTTGCGAGGAGTGCTTGTATTGAGATTTGGGCTATCAGTTGATATTCTCTGGCTACCATCTGAAGGTGCTGCTGTGAAGTTACTTGCTGGATTGGTAGATGCAATCCCTTTGCTCCCATTACATTGCTGGCTAAGTGTTTGTACATCATTTCCAAGACTGTCCATACCCATATTTAATTCTCCTAGTTTCTGGATAGATCTAATAACAAAAGACAAGTTAAAAATCCGAAACCATCAAACCAGGTCATTATGAGACCTTACAGAGGGATATGGGTGGGTAGAAGAATGGAATTCCCCGAACCTGTTAAGAAACTGTTCAGTAAGGTTCTGTTGCTGGTCAGTTCCATCTTCTTGATTAACTCCTCCTTCTAACAACATCTGCTGATACAGCTGTCGCTGCTGCTCCTTCTGCTCCAGGTGCTGCTGGTAACGTAGTCTTTGTCTGTAGTATTCCTGGAACTGCTCGGTGGAATCACGAAGCTAAAAAGAAATGAGAATCACAGAGAGCAATTTAAATATTAATTGTGGTATTTAATGTAAATACTTACTTCCTGGTTCAGTATTTCAACAAAAAGCCAGGATATTCATCTCTGATGTATGATGATTGCATTCTTCCTCAAAACCAGACACAATTTTACCTATTAAAAAGAGAAAGCACTGCCAGCCTATGCTACTCACTATTGAAGCAGTCCTGCCATCATTCTGAAGAAGGCTGCTCTTTCCAATAAAATTTCCAAAGTATTACTTAAGATCAAAACAAAAAAGTGATTGAAAACTGAAAATAAAACCCAGAAAACGTTGTACATCATACTTTGGTTACAAACTCCGTATTTTCTGCCATGTTGACACCTTCCTGACATCAGTCTGCAGACCCAGTTTACCTCTCCCAGCAGCAGTGGTCTATCCAAGTGTTACGTTTTACTTTTGAAATTGGTGCCCTGCTTTAACCTTTAAAAATTCCTTATTTTCTGGACCAAGCCAACACTTGAACTTCCTTTCTCATAGTCTTTTTTTCTTTACACACTGTCTTTAGCTTCCCACACTGCCAGCTGCCCAGGACTTGCTGCCTTCTGCATTCCCAAACCTCCTTTTTCTTTCACTTCTCTGCTAACAGTTGAGAACAAGATAAAAATAAACAAACGTAAGACCAAAAACACTTTAGTCCAAGGCCAGATTATCCACACTGAACTGCCCTACATTTTCTGAAGAAAAAACAAAACTAATATTTATCTAACAGAAAAATCCTAACAGAAAAACAAAAAAGTAATTGTAAAAAAACCTCCTTGTGTGGGGCTTTTGTTTGTTTTCTGGAGTGACAGCTTTGACATCTGTGATTTAAAGTTGTATAAAGATGTCCTCATAAATTTGCATTAGTTCAGACAATTCACAAACATTCTGTCTTTGTAACAGCCTTTGCATTTCTTCTATTAACAATCATTACAAATATTTGCATTATGATTTTTTGCTCTGACACTTTTTTTTATAAAGGCTTTCCTAGCGTTTTTGCATTTGCAAAATATTTACCACCTTAGGTTTCCCATGGTGAATACTTGCAATCTGGAAACTCCAAAGTTACTGACAGAAGCCAAAAGCATTTATTTTGTGTACTTGAAATTCATCAACTATTCCCCACTCCCTGGGTTATCATCCTAAACAATAAGTATGTTCTTGTCTATACTTCTTCTCATGATTTATACTTGTTCATTCAAACCTAAACTATGTTTCCCAGAAGCTCTATTCTATAAACTCTGGCTTCTAAACCAGCCTCTACAGGAACACATCAAAAACAAAGCTCTGAGAAGAAGCTTAAATTCATTTCTTACTCTGACAGGTATATACATAGACCACTATAATGTGGGGAAAAAAAACCAAGATGAAATTGCACCAGGTACTACATTATTTTCTACCTGTGTATAACAGCCTGGCCAACATTCTCTCCACAAGCCTGTCCTCATTCTCTCCTATAAATTCTGCACCTGGGCGTTTTTTCCCCCTCTGGAAGCCTGCCCTGTTCTATACCTAGCCGAGCTCTTCCTTCCTTTCCAACATGCATACAAAACACCACTGCAGCAGAGAAGCAGCTCCAAGCCCTTGGGGGAAGTTCTCAGATGTGCAGGACTCTGTTAATCTTACAGTAGACCCCTCAGTCAAGTATCCAGAGCACACAGCCCTGCCAAAGCTAGGCTGGCTTTGCAGTCCCACACAGATGTCACAAGCCAAGACCAAGTTTACCTAAGAAAATCAAACCTGAATCTGCAAACAGAACAGACAGCACACACAATGCTGCTTTGCACTACCAAATTTAGAGACTGGTATTTAACTGTGGAAAAAGAATATAACAAGTAACTGTTTTCATAGTTTCCTGCTGAGCTATTATTTCACTTACCCCATATTACTGTTAAGGAAAAACAAAGAGGAGAAAGGCAGTCAAGGCCTTCAAAGATGAATCCAAAAAGGTTACACCAATGGATTCTGAATAGCAACGATATATTTACAAGGGAATTGCCCAGTTTTAATTTTTCTATGTTCTAGACAAGAACTGATGTAAGATGACCTATGAAACTCGTGTTAACACCAAAACTTACAAGCTACATGCCAGATTTCTCAGAACATGAAGAACATGAAGAGGGGATGCTTAAGCACTGCTTAATCTAATATTGTTGGCTCTTTTTTTTTCTTCTTCCTTTTAAAGGTTTACACAATAGTTTAGCTGATGTGACAAGGGACTCTAATCAGTTGCATTACAGACTCAAAGCACAGCAGAACTTTATACAGCAGGGGGGCAAAAAAGTAGTAGTTACTTTTAGAAGATGCAGTATGGCGTTTTTATTATTGTAAAAACAAGATTCAAAGCAACCCACGGTCATGCATGAAGTTCTCCACACAAAGGCAAATCATTATGAAACGATCAGAATGCAGCTCAAAGGGGTTCATTATTTTGAGCCAAACAAGCAGTACCTCATTTTTCTCTTGCTTGGTTGGTCCCTGACTCTGTGCTGCATTGAGAGGTTCGTTTTCGGGAGCTGAGCTCTGGCACGAGGTCTCACTGCCAATGGGATGCTGGGGCTCCACGGGAGTATCACTTCTCGCAGCGACATGGAAAAGAAGAGATGCTTAACTGAGAAAAATTAAGAGCAGAAAATCAAGTGGAGAAAGATAACATTCTAGAGTGAGATCTGGTAACACAAGCCTGCAAACTACTTAAGTTACATCAAACTGAAAATACTGCTTAGGAAAAAAAATGCCCATATTCAGTTCCGTCAGCTTAAAGTCTTTTACTCAGTGACTTGGAGGAAAGGTTTTTAAGAAGTTACTTTTTGGGTACCTCTGTACAATAACAAAGGTAACTCGGCTGACTAAAAGACAATTGCAGTTGTTTCTGTCATGTGCAAGAGGAAGCAAGGGCCAGATTTACATAAAGCTCAGCCATTTAGGCTGGACACTTGACTTTAAGTTGGATTTCCTTCTGAAAAATGTAATGCCTTCTTGGAAACTAGGGGTCTGGCCCTATAGTTCTAACCCTTTAATTCTGACCCTCTAATCCTAACTTTTAAGAGATGAATTATTAATGAAAAAACAGGTTACAAACCACAAACTTCACATGAAAAGGCCTACATAAAGAATTGAAGCAAAACCCCCTCAAGAATCAGTTTTAACACCGGACCCTGATCCACTCACACAAGCGACAAGGTTTGATACAGATCAGTAAAATTAGAGGATTCACCATAAACTAGTTTCTTCAGGAGGCACACTTTGTAAAAATCTAACATTAGGGATATTTCCATAACGCTTGAGCTATCCACAAAAACTCCAGTTGCAACGAGCCTGGTAAAACCCAGGATTTTAATCAAACAACACAGCTCCTTTCAAGCTAAGCATTAAATACCAAACCACAGATTACTGTAAGTATTTCCATTATCACTGGTGAACTGACATCAGTTTGTAGCGTTCGTTTCCTTTTTACTGCAATTAATTACAGCTGCTCTTTACCATAACACAACATATGGAATATTGCTCCAAGGCAAAGCTAACAGAGACACCAGCTGCGGCCTGGATCGATCACCACAGCCCCAAATGTCATCTGCTGGCCACTGTGCCCAAGTGCAGGGCTAGTTACCCATCTGGTCCTCTGAGAGCCAAAAAAGCTGGCAGCTGCTTTCTAGGGAATTTTGACTATTACCATTAGAAAGGGACAGAACTGCTGATCAAAAGAAAGGCCAAGCAGAAACACGATGACAAACTCTCAACTGATAATACCATTTCTCCCAGTTACCAGAACATTTCTCTCTAAAGCCAATTATGCAGTCTATATTTTATTAAAGAACATATTAATAGCATAACCCAACTATCTCAAAGTCCGCTACAAAAAAATAATACCTTCAGCTGCCTTACTCGTGGTTTACTTTGGTTTAAAAAATATGAAGTAAATATTGCAGTTGAGCTACTATTAAACAATTCAAGTGATACAGGAATGCTACAGCAATGTCATATTGTCATTTCCACTGACTTCCCTGGGATATGGTTCAACAATACTTAAGGAACTAATTTAGTGTCAGGACCAAAATTATTTATGGAGACTTGAGGACAGAATGCATTGGAGAAAGAAGATGGGAGTTACAGCTATTTCGTTCATTGTGTCCATTTATTTATGTGGAATAGAATACACAGCAATACTGAACAGAAACCCTAGCTAGGCCATATTACATACTCACAGTATATTTGTGCTCTGTGCTAGGAAACTTTAAGAAGGCCCAAACTGAATCCATAAGGCTCACACCCAAATATGAAAATCTACTTAAATCATAAAAGCACAAGGAAGGAAACATCTTATATACAGAGTTTTCATTACAAAAGAATTTTAAAAACCAATTTACGTTTCAGTGTTACACTTATATTCAGAGTTACAGTGTGGGCAAGAACAAAGAGACATAAGCTAAGGTAAAAACAGAGCTCTAGCTGCACTTACCGCTCAGGTGACTCTTCAAAAATGCTGTGACATTCAGTATTCTCAAGCATGAGACTCCTGCTGAGATTCTGTACTCCAGGGTAATGGAAATTGGCGAAGGAGTGCGACATGGGAGAAGTTTTGGTCCCGAGGTCTGTGACCCGCTTGTCGTGGTTTGTCAATCCACACGAGAGCCCATCTAAGGCAGGGTTTAAGGAGCGCGTCATGTAAGCGTCCGCTGACTGAGGCCGGCGCATGGGGGATGATGGATAAGGAGAAAGTTTGCTGATAAGAGGTGTCAGAAGATCAGCATAGGCAGCTTTTGTAGGCTTGAGGAGTTTATCAACATGAATGTTAAGCATCTTTTGTTCAAAAGCACAAGAAAACACAGTAGCTGGCAGATTCTGCAGCCACGATAATAAGCTAAGGTCCAAGTCATCGCAGCCATTACCACACAAGAGATCGATGCCCAGCAATACTTCGCTTTCTGTGATTTCTTCTCCTGTAGCTTTACTCTGACAGAACTCCACGCAACACTCGTAAAGCAACCCCTTCATTACCAGCTGAAACAGGCGGTTGTTACTCGCTTTGAAGCCGGCCTCGCTCAGCTTCCTGTCTGCTGGGATGAACTCTGCCACCATGACGCAGGCCTCTTCAAAGCAGTGCACCCGGGCCGTGCTGGGGTTCCAGTCCTTGAACTCGGCGTGGTTGGTGAGGCGAGGCAGTGTCAGCAGCAGGCACAGCTTGCTGTAGTCCTCCTTGGAGGGACAGTACTCCTCCAGCGCGTGCAGGCACTGCACGGCCTCCCGCATGGTGAATTCCAGCTATGGAAACATTCACATCCATGGCATTAATGGCAACCTGCAGTACCATGTGCTTCCACAAAAGAAAAAAAGCACTTGAAGAACAGGCAGCAGAATTTGTCTGCTGTCATTCACTTCTCACCATTAGTGCTTATATGTTAATTAAAAATTACATATCGAGTCTGAAAGTGCCGATCCAAGCATAGTTACGAAGAGACAAATTCCTTGACTTCCTAGAATCCTCCCATCCAGTCCCATTTTTTACAGATTAATGGAACGTTTTCACCTCACTGCAGGTTTGATGGGCTTAAAATTTTAAATCTGTGACTAAGCAGCTCCAATTCTGTTGTAGTACAAAAGGTTACTTCCACTCTCAAAGCCAGCTGACTGATTTTCCCCTTTATTTCTATAACCTATGCCAGTACCTTTTAATAAAAGCCTTGCAGACTGCTCTGGTTTCCAGTGATTAGCAGCTTTTATACTGAGATTTTCTGTTCTTCAATCAAAAATGTTAAAAAAGTTCAAAGAGAAGGTAAGACCTCCCGATGAATACAGAGGGCTTTATTACAAAGCCTGTTGATAGCTAAGAGCCAATAACCTTGGTAAATACAGCAAACCTGACATTTTTAGTTACACAGATTTAAAATCCAGTAAAAATCCCCACTTACCTATGTTACCTAGACACCTCAACACAGCAGCCTTTGACTCACAACATGCCAACACATTTGGTAACATTTACACCAAAATAAGGAACATTAATCTGATTTTCCCCTCTACTGCTATCCCAGTAACAATATACAGATTGAGGGATCAAAGGGCTGGTATTCCTCCCATTTACAACTAGAAATATGGACTCACTTTTAACTTTATCTGTCAAGAAAAACCCTGCAGTACAATGTAAGTGTAATGGGACAGAGAAGTAAAACAAATTCAGTCTGGAAAACAAAATCACTTGTCTTAAAACTACTGTAATTTTTAATTTCATAACATATTTGTCTTGGAAATTTGGTATTACTGTATCGTCAACATAAATGAAAAGTGTCACTAATTTCACAATCTGCACACCTTTGCCAGTTTGTGTCAGTCTCTTTCCAATTCAGAAACTTATATCCACAACTCCTGCTGTTTGCACATTTAACTGAAAGAGTCCTTTGTGAACACATCTGCTCCCTCCAAAAAACAATTCTGACCTTTCTCTCCAAAAAACAACAGAAATTAAGCATGAAATTAATTCAGACTTTTATCTGGCCTGAATTACCACAACAAATTTCCATGATTCTGAAGCCTGCTTCAAAATACTTCTGGGGAAAAAAAAAGGAATTAAAAAAAAGAAGGGCCCTTTACTTTAGCACAATGGCCTAAAGTAAATCTGAGGGTCAGGACCACAGACACACCATATGGTCACTGATCTATCCGCAAAGTTTCAAGCAACCCTTTTATGCACAATTTAAAACCAGGGAGCCACACTCACTTCCAAAGAATATTGATTACTTTATCCAGTATTTATGAAACCATTTGGTGACAGCTAAAATTTGTTTATTTAATGCTGGGAGCTTCTGCTCTGCCTTTAATCAGACTAATCTCAAGAGATTTTCTGACAACAAAAAATTCCCAGATCTGAGGCAATTCTTACATGCTGAGGTTCATCTTCTGCTGACATTGCATTGTTCACACATAAAGCTTCCAAGAACTTTTGCTTCATAATAATGTAACGAAACCTGCAGGTGAGAAGAGAAATACTATACATCTTGCTCCAGTAGTTAAACATTATTCTAGAGACAAGCAGGCTATTTTACATCCAATTTCTGAGTTAAGCACAGCTATTGTCACGGCAAGGAACTCCGAAATGAATTTTTACAAATCGGTAAGCACAACATTTTTTCAACAGGAAATATTTTTCTATAATTACTTTCAGAAATATTCTACTACCAGTACCAGAAGGCTAATTAGAAAAAAACCAAATATAGCAATGACATTATTTCTTGAATAGAAGTATGACAGAGAATCTATTAAAAGGTTGTACAACATGCATCATATTCCTCAAGTGTATGGCACGTGACAGCTCATTACAGTGTGCAGTATCGTAAGTACAAGTTGAAAAACACATGCACACGCTTTAGGATCGGCACACAGGCTAGAAAAAAACACCAAAAACTAAAGTGAAAAATTCATAACCACCGTTTTCATAGACAATACTTAGAAATCCATGTATTTCCCAGAACTCATAAATACTGTACTCTGACATACATTCTATTTTACCTTTTCTTGTCGAATTTTTCCATACATTCAAGAGGCTGAATGAACTGAAGAACCTCATCCCACTGGCCATCAAGAATCAACTGCCTAGGAAAAGAAAGGATCATTCCTTAATGGACAAGGACATCCCTTATCTAAATAAGCAGCTCATTTAAATACAAAAAAGTAATTTAAATAAACAACATCTCATCAACCCGCCTTGAAAAACCAATGTTTTGCACAGGTGCCAAGAGAACTGTTTAATAAGACTAAGAGTAAGAGCAAAACCCAAGTCTATTCTTAGTATTTTGAAAAAATAACCACATACCAGAAGGACAAATTTTACATGCTTTTCAAGGCACATCAAAAAGGACAAAATGGTCCTGCGCCTCCTACTTTACCTGTCATTCTTATTTTTAAAAACAGAAAAAAAAAAAAAAAAGAAAATTTTACTTCAAAAGTTTGAATAGAAGTATCATTTAAATGAACACATCCAAATTAGAGAAAGAGAACTTTAAAATGAGTTCATTTTAATGGCGGAAATACTGCTGGGGCTATTTTATGAAGGGGATGGGAAAACAAAGGGCTCCCATATTAAGCATGCAAGAGGAAGAACTTGACAGGAAGGGTGTGCCAGCACAGGAGCTCCAACTGCAGGATCAGTGGGCTGGACTTGCCAGGTAGAGCAGTTCCATTTCTTCATGCTCTCCTATCACACAGAGCTCTCTATAAAAGGCCCAGGCCTACAAGGCAAGGATGAGTTTCTCCAACTAAGCTAATCATGAAACCAAAAAAAATTACAATTGATAATTTGAATCTTTCTGCAATTCTTCTTTCATTTCATTTTAGTCCAATATATAATTTTAATGAAAAGGGAAGACAGCTGAGAAGATTTGTTCAGTGATAAAATGTATTTTTAAATGTTTCAAAATCAGCTGGATAAATTGCTTTCTCAGGCTTCAATAGTATTAAGTACCTTTGGCACGAACAGAAAATATCAATGCTGAAAAACTAGTGTGGATGTACACTGATTATTTTTAATAATATTGAGGGCAATATCCTGAATGGTAAACTGCACCAACCCTCATGCCTTGATGATAATAGATATTCCTTTCATGTTGCTGAATTTAAGATAAATCTAAGTATTATTTTGAAATGCACATAGTTTTTGGGAAAAGCTCTGGAAACCACTCATCCGTGATCTTAGCACTAAAACACTGTAGGAATATTCTAGAAGTCCATAAATCACCCCTTCAGGACCATGTGATTGGTAAGCAGACAATGACACATCACAGATGCCAACAGGCTTTGCTTTCCCACCTTATTCATGCCCATAGTTTCTTACCCGAGCTCACTCATGTGCCAGAAAAACAACAAAGTTAAAATGAACAAGCAAACAACAACAAAAAAATCTCTATCAACGCATGCTGCTGCTGCCTGGTCAGTGACTCTAGAGCTGGAACACACGGCAGGGCTGGGCCACAGGATGGGACCACGAAAAAGCAGAATAAGATGAGGGCACAAGTTAAGATCTCCGGTTTAGTGGCACAGGGCTGGTGACTGAAATACAGTCCAACTCCTGTGTTTTCATCAATGTGGTATTTAAGTACCAGAAAAGCAAGTCCTACCTTAGGAAGAGCATGTCATCTGAAAACAAGCCATTAATGACCCCACTTTCTTTCTCAAGTGCCAGCATGCTGATGTGAAGTTTCCTTGAGTTCAGAAAATCTAGTATTAGCTTAATTATTTCAGCTTCTTTAACGTTCACTGTTTCTTCAGCCGTCATGATGGCAGCCTAGAAGGAAAAGAAAGAATTTTAGCTCTGATCAATATCTCATTTTCTGCTTGGTTAGCAAATGCTGGCTCCCAACAAGAATAAAAATGCAGACTTATAGGACAGAACATAGTGGCATTACAAAAATTAAACAAGATGAAGTAATTGATTTTGAGGTTGACTACGAAGCCATAATTAAGATCTATCAAAGCACCTGCAACTTTTCCACTTCTGTCCTATGCATAAATAGGGGCCCTGATAAACAACTCTACCAAGAAATCAGTCCTCTAGCAGTGTGAAAATATTGTGCTTACTAAGTCTGCAATATGTAAAATTTCCCTCTCTGAAATGCAAACAGTGAAGTTCAAAGAGCATAAGAGTCACTTACTATGTCATCATCTAGAGCTCTCACATATGAACTTAAATATTTCCAATATATATAAAAAGCACAGCACACTAAAAACGGCATCTCTCTTCCCTTCACTTTGAAGCAGCACATGACAGCTGCGCCAGGGGTTTCCATTCCCCCCTCCTAAGGATGCCTATTCCTGTCTGCTCCCTCCGGCAGGATCTGAAGCTGCCAGCCCGAGGTGGCCCAGGACAGGGCCCGCTGGGCTGCCAGACTCCAGGCCCTCGCTTGCCTCCAGCCGCGTGTTCCCGGCCCCTCCTCACTTCTGTCACTGCAGGAGCTTTTCCACCCGCTCACCAGTTGGCTCGGTGCTCCAGTGAGCTCTCCAGACAGCCAGAGAAGTGGGCAGATGTAGCTGGGGCCAGCAGGCTGCTTGTTTAAAGCTCCCACACATACAAGGTCCAAGCTCCTCTGCAACACAATTCCTTCAAGGACAGGAGAACTGCAGCATGAACTCCTCTTAGGAAACGTAAATTAAATTCTTCTCTCGGCTAAGTCTTGCCTGCTTCCAAGAAGTATGACTTAAGGTAGAAACTGATGAAATTTCCTTTTCAAATGGTAAAAAGACTTTACAAGTAACTCCTAAACTGATCTGCTGAAAAAGACCTGGGGAGGAGGGGAAAAACCCACTCACTCCCCTATGGGCACAGGGGCACTGATGCTGACACAAGGAACTAACAGAGCTTTGCTCTCTGGCGGTAGCAAAGTCTCAACCTGCCCTTCAGGGCACTCTCATAATCAGTTTAAGACCAGAGAATAAACCAGTACCAGTGAAGAGCCCTCAGCGGGAGGAAGGAAGGAGGAGAGACACTGGAGCACAGTGATGCAAAAAATGAATGGTGGTGGGGGGGGAGAGATGGCCACACAGAGCAAGACAACCACAGCAACAATTCGAGCTCCCAGTGTCCCTCCCTTATAACTCAGAAGGAACATAAAATCCATCTTAATTCCCTCATTAAATCATTCACTTATGCAGATCCAGCAACTGAAAGACAACCAGCTGCGGGCAACCCATCTTCCGAGAACAACTTTAACTAGGATCCAGCCTCCATGCATCTTATCCTTGGAAAACTGGAGTTAAACTACCTATCTCCTACTGGGGAAAGATGCACAGAACGTGAGGAAGCTTGAATAAACCAAGTAAAACACTCAGAGTGTTAACAAGAAATTAGCTATTTACCAGAGAGGAAAGGAAGAGACAATTATTCCATGAAACTCCTCACTGATCACCATAAACCAGTGCTAGTGAACTTGAAGGGACACAAAACCTTAGGCCTTAATAACATGGCTTTTTGCACCACTGTCTAAACACCCAAATTTCCCATCCTCCTCACAATTGTATGCCAACTTTTTTCCACATAAGTTTTCGCCAGAACGTTTGACTAGCAAAGCCTTTGATAATAGCAGCACAGTTTATTTCGGAACAACAGAGACCTAGTTGTGCCAAATGAAATGGCCCAACTTCTTCAAATGGCTGGGTCTAATTCTCATTTTAATCAGAGAAGATTTTCCTTGTGTTTTAGCCCTGTTTCAACTTCCCCTTTTGGCAACTGGATATGGATTTTTGATCCCAGAGAAAAAAGTTCAACCCTACCCTTACACACTGAAGGGGGAAAAAAAAAATCAATACAAATTTAACCAGCAGTCTGGTATTAACATCTTAATTCACAACCTCATGTAAAGCATTTGTACTTCTCTTTTACTATGCTTCATGACACTTGTGGTTTTTATGTAAACTAATTAACCTCCTTGTCAAAAGACAAAGTAAGGCTTAGGCAAAGCTATACTGAGCTTCCCCATCAGAAAAATCATCAGACTAAGAATTCCTTTGAAGAAAGGAACACCAAGTCCAGCTTTCTTTTCAACAAGCTCTACTGGACTCAATTGTAAACAGGAAGCCACCCTACACAGCTTCAAAGCTTGTCTTAATCCAGCATCTGTGAGCTTCCATTTTCCATTGCCTTTTTGTTAAATAAGAGGTTTGTCCTGAATATGACGCCTCTGACAGTTTGAACACTTTAACTTAATTTACTTCATTTCCATAAATCAGGGTAAGATATAGGACTAGTAAGAGAGCTTTTGGAGTACAGTAAAGGAAAGCATATTACAACACCCAGACTTAGTTTGGATACTGAACTTTTGAAAAAGAGTTAAGTACACTGCTAAGCTCATCCCCTAACAGTATTATGATAATATTTAGTGTGCACTCCCTATCAGGGCCAAACAAAAAGCTAGAAAAGAACAGTAAACCTACTAGAGAAGATTTTCATGTAATTGATGGTTTTTAGTCTGATGAGCTCAGACTTCTCCTATAAGCATTATGCTGTCAAAGTAATAAGCAGCATTTTAGCATGAAATTATAAACATACACATCACGGTCCATGAAATCTATGAGGTTCTCTGACAATCACTGGTATGCCAATACGTGTATAAATAAAAAATAATAATAATAAAAAACCAAAGAACAGCAGGGAAACTCAAGATTAGAGCTCAAGCTGCATCTTTGGTCCATCACACGGTATTGCTTTCTGCCGGCACATATGGCGCACGACGTCACAATCTGATCAGCTCAAGCTCTAATACTCAAGAATGATTGAAGCACAGCATTAGCTTGAGGTATAAATGTAAGCAAATGAGAATTAGAGCTTAATATTTCAGGTGCCTTGTATTAACCACATTCCTGACATAACCTTTTTATCTTGCCCAGTATCTTTTCGGAATGGCACTTCTCCACATCTTCCTTCCTTCTCCTGCCCACTCCCTCGTCCCTTCAGCTAGTTCTGTGTTTAAATTTATGTTTCTACATCAGGAAAAAACCAAAAAACTTGCCACAAACCTGACACATCTTTCCCTTTAACTTAAGTGGACAAGATGTTGTTTAAACAAGCTCTTTGGAACTTAATACCCAACGCTAAATCTCCCAGTAAGAAGCTTCACCCTTGTTCTGTTGTTACTCTGTTCTAAGAACATGCCAACAGCAAGAACCCTCTCATGGTGTTAACAGCATGAGAAAATAACTCTTAAAATACTAAAACACTTTTCTAGTCGCTTATGCATATAAATAACTATTTCAGGAAATGTTTATAAACTAGAAGCATGTAAAGACAGGCAGCTTAAAGAGAGATACTGCTGAGTGCTTTTTTTAGAAGGAATTTAAAATGCATATGCGTTCACATGGTAAAAATTAAAAGTAAAGTTTAATATTGAAAAAAATTTATTAAATTCTACAGAAAGTGTTATTCATACGCTATTTATCAACTGAAACAAATCGTTTGCCAATAGCATAGAATATACATTCGGAAAACCAAGCAAGGAATAGAGTCTCTAAGTACTCTGAAATACAAGGAAAAAAAAAAAATTATAATTCAACTCTTAAGTGTCATGCTGTGAGAGCAGTGACACATTTAAAGGGAACTCGATGCCCAAACAGGAGCCTTGGTTCACTGACAGCTGCGATGCGGACCCAACGACCTGGTGAGCTGTCACAGAAAACCTCCGTGTGAACAGCTCATACATATTTAAAAAACTGGCTATTTCACCTTTTAATCCACCCCCTGCCACTTCCATTTGACTCTTGTGGCTTCCCAGAGGCCACTCGGGACTTCTGGCTACATAGAGCCCACAGGGGCCCAATCAGTCCCTAGTGGCTCCATTTCTGAAGTGCCCTCAATCATCTTCCACTTATTCTAGATCAAATGAATTTACAAATAAATAAAGAAAAAAAAATAGAAAAAGATAAAGGAGAAAGATGATGGGCCCAATTTTTATCACAGCTGATTCCCACAGCAGTCGGCAGAGCCTGCTGACACCGATTTCACCCTAAGAAATCACACAATTCATTAGCTCATATCAAATGCACTGAGCATATTAAGGCCTTAACAGAAAACCTCCACTCAACTTCGCATAGCTGAACTCGAATACCTTTTCTACTCCGATACACAGCAAATCGGTGTCCTCTTACACACCAGCCTTTCCTGCCTCACACAGATTTTTCGCTGGCTTGCCATCTAGTAATCCATTTTGTCGCCCTGCTTAGATCAGCTGTTGCTCTCGAGCCACCCCGGTAATCCTCGTCTCCCCACGCTGGGAGGTGACCGCATTCACCAGCCCCTCTTACAGCACGCACACGCCTTGCCCGGCGCATTCCGCACCGCGAATGACAAAAAGGTGACATTAAATTATGCAATACCTCACATCACAGTGAAAACGCACGGCAGAAAAAAATAAGCCAAGCAACTTCCCAAGACTAGGTATTAACGCGTTTTGGCTGTAACGCCCCGCGTTGTTCCAACATTTTTTTCCCTCTCCGAGCGCGAATCCATGGGAAATCCAGCTCCGCCGGGTTTACAAGCAGCCGCCCCGCTCAACCGCGCCGCGCCGAGCCCGCAGCAGCGCTTCGGGAAGGTGAGCCCAGCACCAGCG